>JACCGJ010001503.1:91451-102547 GCA_013407085.1 Atriophallophorus winterbourni | reverse complement strand
CTACGAGGGTTAAATACAAAGAAATCCCCAGGTCTGAGAAAAACACCATTCATCCCTAAAGCAATGCTCCCATGATCTAATCTCCCACTCTCTGACCGTTTCAACCTGTCCCTTGAGTTTGTAGCACGGTTCTATGACTGAAATGTGGACTAATCATCCGATATACAAAGGAGGAGACCGATATGATGTGTACTAACTACAGAACCATCACTTTGTTTGCCAGGTGGTCTCTAAAGTTTCTGGAACGACTTGTAGGCCGACGGAACTTATCAAACACTTGGAACAAAATAAGCTTCATTCCATCGCACAGTACGGATACAGGACAAGACACTCCTGTCTCACCAATCTTCTCATAACTCTTGATGATTGGACTCGAGCCGTGGACGATGGATGCCCTATCCATGCTTGTTACTTGGACTTGTCGAAAGCGTTTGATCGTGTTAACCACAGCATACTGCTACAAAAATTGGAGCAGCTCGGGGTATGCGGCAGACTATTGGCCTGGATAAAGGATTACTTGACTGGTAGAGTTATCAGGGTTAGAGTTGATGGGGCACTATCCAGCTCAGTAGAAGTTACAAGTGGCGTACCTCAAGGCTCAGTCTTGGGGCCAATACTGTTTCTCGTGTACGCGAATGATATACCTGAAACCGTACGCAGAAAAATCATTTTATTTGCGGATGACATCAAAGTCTGGACTAGCATACGCACCATAGAAGATTGCCAAATTCTCCAAAAAGATCTCGAAGCACTTCAAAGGTCCTTCGGACTGCTTACCATTCAACATCCAAAAATGTAAAAGTTGAACGTCCGGTAAATCAGTCAGAATTCACATACTCTCTGGATCTCAGCACTTTCATGGGTTCTAGAAGGAAAGACCTGGGCGTGTGATTAGCAGTAACTTGAAGTATTCACGCACTGTTCTGTTGTATACAAAAAGTCCTCCAAATCTTAACATTGCTCAGAAGGATCTTTGGTCGTTTCTCAAAGCAGATACTCCCACGTATAATTAACACCTATATCAGACCAACAATGGAGTATGCTGTTCAAGCATGGTCCCCATGGTTACAAAAGGACATGACCTTGCTGCAACGGGTTACCACCGCGCTACAAACTGGTGACCGGGCTATACAACAGGCCATACGAGGAGCGGATTGCAACACTAAACCTCTTTGACTTTTCGTACCGTCGTCTCAGGGGTGACTTGATCCTGCTTTTCAACATTCTGCATACAGTGGATCACCCACTTGAACACATGTTTCATCGGCAAGAAGCACGTGGTAGCAGATCGCATGGATACAAGTTAATTATTCCACACTCCAGATCAAATTGTCGAAGGTTTTTCTTTGCTGTCAGAGTCTGTTTGCTATGGAACTCCCTGCCCCCACATATCATTTGCGCAACAAGCCTGAACATGTTCAAGGCTGAACTTGACAAGTATATGTTGACTAAACCCAACCTTGCACCTGAATACACGTGCTGACTTTCCTTGTGTATAAAACATTTGTGTTGTTTTTATGAATTCCCTTATTTTTTTAATCTGTGGTTACTGTAAAGTATTTACTTTTGACCAGTAAAACTTTGAAGGCCTTTGAAATACTTGTGAATTACAATCGAAAATATCCATACACAAATGATATTCAATCCTTAGTAAGAGAACGGAAAATCCATACTAACGGGGAGAAGAAAACATATCATTTGCAATCGTTTGATGCTTCTATTCATATGAATAAAATGCTTTCAGTGAATGGACATTTTTCGACTGGAGAGAAATCATGTTTCATTCGCATAGTCGATAACGTTTTGCATTAATTCAATCGTTGCGGCGTGATTGAGAATTTTCAGTAAGATAATTACTAATGTGTGTAAAAGATGGAGTAAATTAATGTGTTTAAACATTTCTCGTGGAAATACGGATTTTCACATCTTGGATATTCACACGAAATTTAAGCTTAGCAAAAGAGATCAGCTTTGATACACCTTTCTGTAATCACGATGTTTTTTTATGAAATTTGTAGTTGAACACTACAGTGTATGACGAAATATAGAAAAAAGTGAAAAGTGAAATTATTTTATTATTAAAACGAAGAGAATAAAAAAATATAGCAGAGCAGTCCACGAATTTTTAAGCAACGGAGTAAAACAATTTGTCGAAATGAGGTTATTGAAATAGAGATATTGTACACGTGAAACTCAACTAGATTTTGTTAACAAATGTCTCGATCACAAAAGGTAATGAACTACGATGTTGTGAGTCAAAATTAATGCCCCTTTTTCCAACTGAGGACTTCGTTCTGGATAGATTCCTCAATATATAATCCGACTGCAAGACGATCTGCAAATGACTATTTGACTAGAATTATCCTCAGTATCCAACAATGCACGAATAATTATAATTTTTACGTTATGTATGATGGGATCAAGAGATCCATTGGTCTAAACGAACTTAAAACGGCTGCCATTAAGTCTAAATCTGGTAACCCGATTTTCAACAAAACTCAGCAGATGGAAAGACGGGTAGAGCACATTTGCTCTCTCCAATCTAGTGAGAGTACGGTTTACCACATGCACTTGAAAATGTTGAGCGGTTGCTAACCATTGAACATCTAGATACTCCACCTACACGTGATAGGCTTAATAGGGCACTCAACCACTTAGAGAATGGGAAGGCCCTTGGTGACGACGAAATTCCACCTGATCTCATCAAATTATCTAGAACAGCATTATTGCAGCATCTTCACGATTCGCATCTTCAGCGCTATCAGAAAGAGTGCATCCCACAAGAGATGCAGGACACAAAGATCATCACGCCACTCAAGAATACAGGCGATAGAGGCGACTGCAACAAGTTCAGATAAATCGCCCTTCTTGCTCCTTCAAGGTTTTTCGCTCTGTTTCTGAAGCACGGTTTAGGACGCAATTCATAATGTGTTTACCTAGGCACGCGAACTAATTGCAAGCTTCTCAACCTGAACCGGTTGACAGCACAAACCACGGTAAGGATGTGTTAATCCTTGACCTGCTTTTTGCCGTCAATGCAGCGATTATTGCTCACTTCCAAGAACACATCTAGTTGCTAGTGGACTGTTTTTAGTGGCATTCAAAGTCTTCGGTCTAAGAATCAGATTGAGTAAGACCAAAGTCCTTGGTCAAAGGACTGTATCGCCTCCCATCATCACTATTGAAAACTGTGAGTATGAACTAGTACAGCATATCACATATCTTTGTTCAAGCATTGCGTATTTACTCGGGCTAGAATCGGAGATTGATAAACGGATTGGCAGAGCAGCTATAATTTCACTCGATTGAATTCTCGTGCCTGGGGCAACCGCAATTTGACTGTAAAGACAAATATGATGGAATACAGTGCTTACGTATTAAATAATTTACGGTACGGCGGTAAAACTTGGACCATCCACGAAATATACGAATGGAAGCTGAATGCATTTTCATCTGCGAAGCATCCGTCGTATCTTGAATATTTTGTGGATGGACAAATTGACTAATGCTGAAGTGCTTTTAAGAGCTTGTCTACAGAGCACGTTCACCCTAATGCGACAGCACCGCCTAAAGGGGGCTTGATCACAATTACCGAAAGTGAAATGGTCGTATTCCGAAAGATCAATTGTATTATGAGTTAAAATCAGGAAGTCGACCATTGGGCAGACCTCACTTGCGGTACAAAGACGTTCGCAACAGAAATGTGAAAGCTTCTGGCATTTACTACACTAGTTGGGTAGAACTTGCTCTTGACCGCTCACTTTGCAGGCATTGTGTAATGTTTCGTCTGCAATCTGGGGTCGGCCAGATACACCTCCTGACCGAACGAACAATTACTGCCTATCGAAGCAAGCTCCGCGGGAGAGATTGTTTCTCCCGAAACTAGAGATTACGATAGCTAACGATGACTCGCGATTCCAGGTGTATCACACGTTTTATTTAAAAATTGAAACACAGCAATAATTACCAAACTGACTGCTCGAAGATGGTATGGAATGTCAAATCACATTTGTTTTCAATCTGCCTGTATTAACCCCTAGAAATTCTTTGCAGTGATGCTGAATTGCTTTCATGCCACTATCTTGCGCGACTCAACCATCTTTTTCTGTTGAAATCATTTAATAATTCACGTTGAATTCTTTTGCTGCATTGTCAAACGACAATGCGATACTCATGAAACGTGACATGGATACATGCCTGGCATTTGAATTGAACAAAAGCAAGAAGGTTACATTGATGGCTTGTCAATTTTGTTTGTGTGGTTAACTTTTCATCTATCCCTTGATTAGATGCTTGTATACGAACATCATGCATTCATTTGTTTCTCAACTGTGGTTCTTTGAATTATAAGCAAATATTAAGTTCTATTCAGATACATTTTTATATAAGCATTGAGTAAAGCAACATGCGATGAAATATTGATCATTACTAACCGAAGCAAATTCAGCTCATTCAAAATTTAACCCACACAAATTCATATAATCTGACCTGTAGCACGAATGTAATGTATTATCGTCATTCTAACAGATCTCTTGATCTGTGATCAAGGATCACATGCAGTTCACTTGTTCTACAGCCAATTTAATTACCTAATCTCGATGTATATATGTATTGTGTAATCATGCAAATACGTCTCTTAAAACAAATGTCATTATCAATTTATATACAATTTCAACCGATATATTCAAGCTCTAGTGCAATATCGGCTAACATTAATTTTGTTTGAACCTAATTGATAGTTCTCATCTCAGTTATGAATGGCTACGGTCCGGATCAAAAGCTGTAACAAAAATAGAAGATAGGAACTGATTCTTGGGACATTTCAGCCATAATGTTTATAATATACTCACTCCCATTGTTGCGAAAATGCACAGCTATTAACTACCTGATCTCTAAACGTTATATATATTATACCCCATTTTTAATTATCTCTTTCAGCCGGAACAACTTTCAGCTTCGGTCTGAACGACTCGAAAGGCAACCATTCGAATGTCACTTTGTTTCCGGAACAAGATTTTGGTTACTTGAGAATAACTTTCACAGATCATCCGAGGAGCACTCGGACTGAGACATTCGGGTTGTCTTTCCAAATAGAATCTCAAACAGACCAGAGAAGAGGACAGCGTTTCATGACCCTCTTGTTTGTGGTTGGCGCCGCGTTGATGGGCGACTTTATACATCTCTATGTGGTAAGTCATCAGTAATTTATACTTTACCAGTTATCATGAATTAAGTTGATCAAACACCTGCAATCAACCTTTACGATAACAATGGTTTCTTCGTATTTGTAAGTGTATCAATAGCGGAATTTCAGAATGAATGCTACGAAACCGTGGCAATCCTAGAATTCATTGAACACTCTAATTCCAAGTTATAGAGCAGCTTTTAGCCCTTATAGCGATATAAGCCAAATCTTTGGTATTTAGCGATATCAAAATGTTTTAAGTAGTTTATTGAATAAGAAGTTTAAAGCTGAAAAAGTGTAGAAACGATTCTTTGGTAACTGTATTTTGATAAGTATTCGAGTTTTATCAATTACTTAGGTGAATAAGCAAGTGAGCTGCTGTACATGTCTGTAATGAATTATATTGTATTGAATTGAATGAAACTACCAACCGAAGAATAAAAGTGAGAATAAACCACGCTCAGTATTCGAATTACGCGGTTTTATATTGATGTATATAATTTTAACAACGAAAATATGAATAACAGTATTATTGGTTGTCATTTGAACAATCACCACATCCACCGCAGTTCACAATCTTCCTCGGATTTTTTTTAATCTCGAATAGGTCTGTTCCTCAGTTTTTCCGATCGTATGACAGGTTCACTTGATTGAGTATTCTCGGAAGAATCTAGAAGTGTTGTGTCATGATTGCTAATGCAACCAGTATTAGAACGCAACAGGCCTGAATCCTGGCAAATGATTTGATCTGCATGACACTTGTGCAACGTTCCATCTTTCACATCAAGTATGTTTACCATAGTTCTTCTGATTTTGTCTAATACGATACCGATACTTGAAGGGTCATCTTTCCAACGATAATATGATACTTCGGTGGATCCAATTTCCAGCAGATTATATCTCTGATCGAGCTTTTTATGGCATGTGTGGTGGATTTCCAGTAGTTGAAAGTTTACTATAACTATATTGAAGCAAAAAATTGTCAATAAAACCATCAAGTTCATTAAATGTTGTTGGGGGAAAAGAGGGAATAGCATGTTTTAGAGTACCTACAAAGTTTTCGGCTAATCCATTAGACTGTGTATGTCTGTCTGCAGTAAATAAATGTCGGCAACTAAGTAAATGTAGTTAGTGAGTACCGTGTGAAGTAGATAAATGGCTTCTATGATCACTCACAACAGCTCTAGGTGCATCCTGACGGCTGAAAACCATTCGTAATGCATGAACTGTGAAATCAGAATTGGGTTTAGTATTAGGGAATACTTCTGGTCATTTTGATAACGAATAGATGATTAGAAGAGCATAGTATTTTTTAGGAGTGGTCCACAGTAATCAATATGAATACGTTGCCAGGCCTTCTCACGTCAATGACCATGTAGTCCATTTTGATAGCTGACGGAATAATTTGTGTTGACCAGAATTGCACGAAAAAGCAGTTCTACGCATATCAGTATCGTTTTCAGGCCACAAGCATAATTGTCTGGCCAACGATTTCGTTTTTTTAATGCTTAAGTGTTTCAAATGCAAATCATAAAGAATTCGTTTGCGAAGTGAAGGAGGAATAACAATACGAATATTATACACAACAGGCCTTCATGTATCAGACATAATTCAACACGACGCTGATAGTAGGCTCAATATTTTTTCTTGAATGTGGCTGACCAACCTCGATTAACTGCAGCCATTATCGGACCATAATATTTCTTTGTTTCAAAGCTTAAATCTCAACGAGATATACACAGCGGTTGATACAACAAGCAGTATGTACTGCCAGTCTTTTCATATGTCACAGCATTGCGGGATAAGATATTTCATGGGGAAGTTTTTGCACTGCGATGATCAATGGTGTAAATATATGCACCTAGAGCTATGCTCCATCTCTGAACCATTGCTGCAGTAGATTTTGCCAATAAAGACGTCGGATTTTAAATAAATGTCAGTGCTTCATGATAGTAAATTCATGACCAAACAAATATTTGTTTAAGCGCATGACAGCCCAATAAACAGCAAACGCTTCTCGGGGAGTCTGAGCATAACTTTGTTCTGCTTTACTCAGTCGACATGCAATGCACAATACCGGATGACCACTTTGCTCTAGAACAGCACCAATTCCATGAGGCCGGTTAATGACTGTATGGCATTACAACGGGATCTAAGCATCTTATTCCGTTGGTCCCAGTTAAATGAGTTACCATTTAACCCTGCGAAATGTAAAATGCTGCAGCTTGGGAAATCTCTGCACCACACGTATCAGCTTGGCACGCAAGATCTCGTCTGGACCACAGCAGAAAAAGATCTGGGTATCTGGGTTTCGTTTAACCTTAAGCCTGGACAGCATTGCCGGATGGTGTACAATAAAGCTTGCCGTATCCTGAGTCTTCTCAAAAGAATATTCCGGATTTTTACGCCCGAAACCCTACCCCGGGTAATTAACACGTATATACGTCCTGTTATGGAATATTCCATCCAAGCCTGGGCACCATGGCTGAGGAAGGATATCGAACTACTCGACAGGATTTATCATCGTGCTACAAAGTTGGTCTCCCGGTACATAAATTTGCCTTTCACAGAGCGAATGTTAAAACTGAACCTACAAGATTTTACCCAACGACGGATACGTAGTGACCTTTTGTGGACCTTCAAAATCCTGCATTCTGTAAACCATCCCCTTAAACACTTGCTAAAGCCCAATGACCTTACTAGAACACGAACACATTCAAAGGCTTTAAGCATTCCGCATTCTCGATTGGATATACGTCGTAATTTTTCTCCGTAAGAATTTGTTTCACTTGAAACTATTTGCCTGAAGAAATCACACGATCCGAATCTGTTGAGGTTTTCGCTTCCAAACTCGATGAGTTTATGACGAACCATGCGGTATGCGAATGTCCCTATTGATTTTTGAGATATTTTATATTTTTTTATATATTTTTATATGTTCCATATACCTTGTCATCCTATGGTTATTGTTAAGCTTAATGCTTTTTGTACCATACAATTTTCTGAGTTCTGAGTTCTGAGAAGCAACTGTGATTAAAACAGAACCCAAATGTCATGTAAATGGCTTGAATAATACACTGGATTGCAGTATGGATAAAATATCCCGAACGGTCTTTTCATGTTCAGCAGTCCACTTGAACGTTGTAGCATTCAGTAATGTAAACAATGAATTATCAACTGTTGCAAAAATTTTGGATGAACTTATTGTAACACTCCCTTACCGATCGAAGTTCACTGAAAGATTTTGGCGATTTCATTTCCATGAGAGGTTTAGGACGATTCAGAATTATTGATTGTCATTTGAACAATTACCCCAATATCTTATATTTCAATACTTGAAATAAACTTGTTTTTTAATTCTGTGAAAATCATGTGTCGATCTGAATGCATATTTAATACAAAATACGTCGAAATTTTCATCATTCATTTCACCCAATTGATTAAACATGGCTTTTTTACATGGGCATTAAATAACTTGGCATTTTCACGTATGTATAATATTAAGATATAAATGCTTGTGGGATATCAACTGTTTCCTAATATTACCGTTTTTAATCAAATTCAAAACAGAATGACACTCTTTAAAAGTTCATACAATATCATAAATTCTGAACAGCGTGATGCCGTGAATAATAGAACAAAGTTGAGTGTAATCTAACAATGCAATCATTATCAAAAATAGTTATTTTTTCCAATTTTTGTTACCGTAGTTAACAGAGGTGAAAATCTGATTTGTGGATCTTAAATTACTAGTGTTATTGAATCATTCATTTGTAGAAGTCGGTCGTGAGAAAAAAGATGAACAATGAATAGCATTAGGCATTCCACAAAATTGGTCAATTCTTTTACGAGAGATATACCTTTGGTTTGATTATATGAGTTATAAGTAAACTCTGTTGAACTGTGATGAAATGCATTTAATCGACTCCCCAGAAATGTTCGTCCATACCGTTTCTAATAATTCTAATCTTGTGTTCATAGACAGCAAATTTGATGAAAATATATAGCATTACACCGTATGCGTGCATAGTCTAATCATGTTTGATTACATTTATACACTAAGATAATTATGCAGATTATGGTTTGATTTTATGAATAAAACAATCTCCGAAACGCTTGATAATCAGATATTTTATCAACACACATTGAATCAATTTTCAATGAAATGTATAAGTTCATTTTAAATAACCCGGTAATGACAACTGTTTACTGATTACTCCGATGACACACCCTCTCAGAAAACATTTTGTTTGAAGATGCATTTTCCAACTATAATTATCCTCCCATTATCGAAAAATTTACTGTTCCTACGACTACATGTAACGAAATTCGGAAGTACCATTATGTTATATTCTATACCAATATCTCATTGTATTTCACGTAGATTTACAAATTCTACCAGTAGTCTACAATTTATACTTTGCGCGCATACGCATTCCAATCCCTTTAAAGCAAGATGATTTCCTGCATTTGGATTGCAACTTTGGTGCTGGAAAGCTTCGTGTGATTGAAAAGAACCTTCGAGTTTCTGACGGTCACTTTCATCGCATCTTGGTACATCGTACTCAATCCGCGCTAAAATTAAACCTGGATCAATATAAGAGTACCTATAATCTTCGTGGTCAGTCAAGCTTTTTACAAATCGCAATTTCGTTATTTAGTTAGATGTAAACTTTAAAACTTCACATTTGTGGTTGTGACAATATTCGACATTTTCCAATGAGATTTATCAAAAGGTTTCGTTCCGATCGATGTGAATCTCGCTTATTTGTCTCATACGCATCCATATTTCATTCCGAAAAAATCGATAACATTTGTTCGCAAAATGTTATAAAACTAGAGGATGGAAACGAAAATGTAACGCAATTTCGAAAACCGAATTTCAGGCTTTTTTGAAAATAAACTTATTATTTTTATCGTAGAACAAGCAGTCTTTGAAAAGCACTGGAGAACTAATTTAGAAAAATGTAGCTGCATTTTCAACACAATTGTACACAACATATGGAAAGCTTGATGAAGGAATGCATACTAATCCGATAATTCAATCTTCATAAGTTACACAACTCAATTCACTCACAATTCACACCGAAAACGTTCGTGTGTTTCCGTCCTGCTTTTTAAACTTCATAATACTCATTGATATATTCTGACTTTAACACTAAAATGAACCATCAATTTTTCATTGGAATATAGCCGAAATATTCCGAACCGTCACCGTTACTGCATTGCACCGATTGTGGCAATTAGGTTACTCCCCGATTGTAAATGAGGATTTATCCTCTACTTTAGTCACTGAATTTATTTATCTATTCACCATATGTGGTTAGAATCCTCTTGGGTTTTGAGACCACATTCCTGACTATCAAATGTGGATTTTCAACTTTTTCGCGTAGTTATTTCTAGTGGTGAATAGGTGATTTGTGCAATGGTTGTAATTATGTTCCATTTCTTGTCTGCCACTTCTTCCAGTTAATTATCTTGCACAAGTAACACAAGGAATCAGTTCATGGCAAGTCGAGACGTGTAGTTGGATTAATCTTGAACTCCGATATTTTTGGATACAACTTTCATAGTTTTCATCCGATCGGTTTGATTTTTAGATATTTATCTGAAAGTTTGCTACGACGGATCTACGCACACAAGAATTGTCCATCTAAGACGTGTCGTTCTTTGAGTGCGTCACCCGTGAATTTTCTGCATTTCGTTCGTTTATTTGAATCGCTTTTGTGTTTCTGCAGTTAGATTAACTCGCCGGTGTTTACCACTGTCGGGTACTACTCGGATAAATACTCAACGTTAAATCAATTTCACACCATTATTCTCAACGGGAGGCTGACAAATTCGTGGCTAATTCGGGTGACGAAATATTCCTACAACTCGTCACTTTCTGTCAACTCCACACAATACCACA
>JACCGJ010001503.1:0-90451 GCA_013407085.1 Atriophallophorus winterbourni | reverse complement strand
ACGACCGCAAATTCTTGCATGCAAAACGGTCATCATTTTCTTTCATCAATTTTAGCCGGAACGTTTGGAAAACAATTTGACAACCAAGAATCGATATGGCTTGGACACGCACCACATTTAAATAGAACAGATTATTTCAAAGGTTATATCTCAGGTAAATCTGCTTTAAAATTGTCAAACAAACCATTCGAGAAGTATCAGTCGTATGCAAATAAGCGAACACTCAGAATTATGCCTAGTTTTCCTATTTGAAGTTGTCTATGTTCAAGCAGTTCGCTAGTTTCATATGGTCAGTGCCAATGATTCAGCATGCTATATTATTCCTCAGACCAATAAGAGTTTAACGACTTCATGTTTATGGATGGGACTAAAATAACTCTTCTCGTAGCTTAATAGGACAAGCGCTTGCTCGTGATATGAATTGTTAATTAATAGCTGATTCCAAAGAAATATTTGAATTATTACTCATAAATGTTTGCACATCTCTTTAAATGGAAACTTTTCCAACTACACATTGAATCCCTAGGAAAATTTTCGTTGCTCTTTGAATTACGCAAACATTGAGAATATTTCTATTCATTCAAAACACATATTGCTCCCAAGTATTTTCAAATAACAGGATAATTGAAGGTCATTTCAAATTGAAGCAAATAAACAACTTAGGTCAAATTCGAAAATTTATTTTTATGTTGATGATAAAATCAATTAGTGTTGGTCTTATTAGTTTGTCTTAATAACATGACATACAAGTATGGTGCAATACAACCATACCAGATTCTTCTCGGTAATTGCAGTTCGTAGAATTTTTTGCCCGAAGAAATTTCAATTGTGATTAAGCTAACCACGCTTCAAGTTTTTTGTGAATTTTGCTTGCTGTTCACTGTGTGGGATTCTTACTTAACTTAGTTGGATGCCGGGTTAATTGGAACAATCCAGTGAAAATTAAAAGTGTGAAAGCCACTGGCTAAGGGGCGTCACAGCTGGGGGTAAAGAGATTGTGCAGCTGAAATCGTATTTTTCAATCCTAGTTACAATTTTAAAATATACGCAATATATTTCAGTATCTATGTGTCAGTTATGTTGACGAAGTTAGATTGAATTTAGGATTATTGAAATGTGAAGATATTATTTATTTTATAATTTTTCAAAATAAATACATCAAAACCCAAAGTGCTTGATCGCTCAGACCACTGTATTTATTAACCTACAATTTTGATATAAGTTAAAACAGATTTAGAACGATCTTGCACTTACAATTGTCTGTAAATTGACCCCATATGAACCTACACAAACCAAACACCTTAAGAGAATTTAGATAGAATCTTCTGTATTCTTTATAGCTGTCATCCAATGGTACATGCGAAGTGATTGCTTTTTTCACCATAAAATCCTGATTCTTGATTCTTGAGATTTTATACACATTCCATTGAACAATGTTCAACATGACTCATTCGAGAGTCCATAAATTTCAAATAATGTTAACCAATATGCAAAAACGTGTTCTATAGCATTATTTGACTATATTCTATGTATGTTTTTTGTTCTGCACCAAAATCAACAATTTTTCTTCTCCCACTTGACCATATCTTCCGGATGAGTGATCCCATCTCCATTTCTATGTAGCACGTCAGAAATCCAAGGCTCTGTTAGCTCTTTTTCAAACGTCGTTGTGCCGCTGGTGTGAATTACCCGTGCTCCGGATCACTTGACTCACTGTTATAAGGTATTCAGTAATAAAGGACAATATTCGTAGCTCAGGCTGTGGATGGTGTTCAACTTGTGTTCGCCGAGCTTGCGTACTTGATGTTGAACGTTTCGTAATTAGGCTAGATGACATCATCAGCAAAACTTCACTCGAAGCAGTTTGCCTAAGTTGTGCTTAAAATGAAACTGTCTACAAGTTACACTTACGCAAACATCCAAAGAAACTGATCGTTGGGTGTGTGTAATGAAAATGCCTGCAAATGAGCATTTTAGAAATGGTCTATCGTTTTAACGTACAAAATACACTTGGAAATGACTTATTTCTGTGGTAACCCGACTCTATCCATAATCAACTAAAACGTTTAGGGTTGTAGTAAATGTCGCGGAACAAGGACTCATTAATAAACCAACGTCTGATTTAAACGGAACCCGAATAATAATAACGTCGATGCGCCTGTTGTAAGAGCTGAATATTAATCAAAGAAAGCAGGCAATAAAAATTGATTGCATAAAAAAGGGAAAAGTTTCGAAAACGCTTTACAAGGTTGCAATAGATTCAATACAAAGAGCAGATCTTTTTCTACCGTTTTCTAGGTGCTTTTTACAATGGATTACAGTTGAATGAATTGGCTTCGGGGTTACAATTCGCGCCTTTTATTCAAATTATGCGGTACGCAAACGTGAGGCAAGTGTCGTCGTTCCATCCTAGACTGGGAACAAAAAGTCCATTCCGAAAGTAAGTTTAGTATGCACAAGTTCACTATGTGATAATATAATCTGCCGAAAACTTTTAATATATGTTATATCAGATCTTTGTGAATGCTCAAATATGATGAGAAACAATTTCATCAAAGTCAATATAAATTATATAATTTGTCAGTACAAGCATGTTTATCGGGAATGGTTTAGATTGACGTATACTTTTTTCTATTTTTAAAGCATATTTTAACACAAGAATACCCTGGAATATTTCAACAGATGCTCATCAAATCTGTCGAATTAATTTTCTTTGTGAATCGGACGATGTTTAAAACACACACACATTACTGAAGAAAAACATGAATTAAAATTAAGTGCTTATTTTCAGTAGTTCGAAATTTCGCAATAAGGAGAACGAGAATAAGCTATTTCACATGGCATAGAATATATTTATCAGGTCCTGCAATGCATTGATCCACATTGAACAATTTAAATTTTCGGTGAACTCATTTTATTCTTATTAACTTTGTGAAGTTTTTGTAAAATTTTTTAAAACAGTTTCCATCTTGGTATTATATTACAGTACTATATGGGATATCATGCTGTATCATCTATATCCCAAAATCCATGCACGAAGTCTGCCTGTACTAACTTTAGATTTGCGCTTGATAGGTAGAAATTAACCTTAAAATGATATCTCAAAGCTCACATATTGCAACAACATTTTAATCGAACATTTGCTTACACTTGATGATTAATATTGTTTTAACATTGCATTGCTTCTGCAGTCTTGCTTACCTAACTGAGGATGGAGACGTCGCAGGTTCTTCTCATCTGGCAGCTGATAGCGCTATGAGTATCGCTAGTGATGTGAAATCAGCGGATGCAATTTGGCCCTCAGTAGGATTGATATCAACACAAAGTTTATCATCAAAAAACCAAACATTTGTACCCGGAAACATGAAGCGAAATGCACTGAATGAACCAGCCGTTTTAACAATCGGAAAAGTCAACATATGGCTGTTGCTCTGCGTAACTTGTGCTGGGTGCATCGTTTTGGCTGCGCTGACTTTTCTAGTTTACAGGTTTCATATCAAGAAATCTCAACGAATTATACACGCTGATGCTTCAATAAGAAATTCTACAAACCTTTCGACGCCAAATGTCAAACAGAGAAGTGAATACTGTTCTCAAATCAACGAAGTTCATCCGTTGTTGGACAAGAAAGAAAATATTTCAAGTAATATTGAAAATGTTAAGAGAACTTCCATTCCTCCAATATGTCCAAATTCAACTATCAATATTTTAGTACGGCCCACGACGGAACAGCAATACGCGTGTATTGCAAGCTCAAACGCAGCAATGCAATCACTGGTCACACAGGGGTCGCTATTGTATATCCATCCTGGCGTAATTAAGGTGTCAGAACCGTTGTGGCGGAGGAACCCTGAGCATGGATCAAAAGATTTTCATGAGCGTATCTCACACTCTTCAGATATTAGCTAGACGGACGATAAACCCCAGAGCAGAAAATGAATGAAAAATACCACACAATGTCTTTCATTACATCACAATCAATCTACTTGCAAAGAATATATTTTATAATTACAAAAGAAGTACTTTTGTAATAATGTTTTCATAGTGTAGGAGACAAAACAGTAATTTACCGCTTATCAAAGTAATGTGCTGCACACTTCCGTTACAATGAATTCAATGATTCATAAGACAGTCTTAAAATCGACATTAAGTGTTTCACCATAAAAATGTGCCAGAATGAATAATGAAATGCAATAATCCCAACGAAGATCGGACAGATGAGCTACTGTTATATATCGGCTTCATGCAACGAACAATACAATACAGAGCGCTTCTTGGCCAAGAACTCAAGATGCACCTTCAAAATTCTAATGACATGTGTAACTCACATTCTGAGCAATTACATGCCACTACACTTAGCCAGTTATCTAACCTCGTCATATGCATAAAATGATATTAAATTTAGTAGAAACCGCGTAGTTCGGTTCTTGGATGCTCACTTCATGATATTCGCTGAGCATGCATATAAAGTTGTGACAGTCCTTACAGTTGATTCTGTAGATGCTATTCGTGATGCTAGATAAAGGTGTCTTATCCATGAGGTGCATCAGAACCGAACGGATAGTTTTACCTTTCTTATAAGTCACGCGTATGGCCGCCTGGTTCAAGATTCCACTATCGTTTCAGATGTGCATTTTACGTAAGGTATACAAACTGTATCTTTCCAATTTTTCTCCGATTTCTCTGACGGGTATTTTACCTTTATCAATTGGCGTTTTACAAAACTTTTTGGATAACCGTGGTCAATGAGCCTTTGGCTCGCTTTACGGTGCGCCTGCTTGCGGTCTCTTTCGTCGCCGCACAGGTGTTCTATCTGATGGAAAATGGAACAGGATATGGAGCTAAAGACTTGTCTTGGATGAGCGGAAGAGTATCGTAGTACAGCATTTGCATCGATAGGTTTCCGGTAGACAGAAGTTTTTATTTTCCCGTCTACTTTTTGTGCTAAACAGTCCAAAAATGGAAGATTGCCTGAGCAAGACTCAACTTCCTTTGTGACCGTAATACGTGGGTCTATTTCATTTAAATATTTGAAGAATGCCTCTAACTGATCTCGCTTGATGATAACAAATGTGTCATCAACATAGCGCCACCATAATTTTGGCTTAAGCCCCTCATTGTTAAGGTCTTTGTTCTCGAAATGCCACATATACATGTTCGCAAGTACTAGAGATATCGGTGAATCCATCGCCAACCCTTCTTTTTGTCTATATAATTGCTCATTAAATATGAAGTGATTCATGCTTAGGCAGATCGATACATCGTTGATAATTTGCTGGACGCTCAAGTTTGTGCGATCTGACAGACCGGCATCAGATTCCAAGGCCTGTCTGGCTAGTTGTAACGCACTTGTTGTATCGAAGTTGGTGAACAAAGCGCTAACATCAAAGCTAACCATTATTTCATCGTCAACAATTGCTACCGACTTTAAGCAGGCTGCAAAGTCATATGCGCCGTGTCAACTGACCTTGACCGTGTTCACTTGTATCAGATTGATATGGATACACATTAGTAGGAAAATCGACCACTGATCCTGGTCATTCCTACGAGACGTGACACACGGTAAGCGTACTATAGGCTGTTTAGCGGAAAGGTCAAATAAGTGGTGGTGGGTTGACCGCTACTTAATCATGTTCCCTGTCTTGACTATCACCCTTGTTCTGACGAAGCTTCTGTGTCAGAAGTGAAACGTTACCCAAAAACTACTCTAACCGATTGCACTCAAATTCCTTTGCATTACGAACGATATTTTATTTATTAACTGAATGCAAGCGAAGATGGGTCAATAATGAACGCCTGCTGTCGCTGTTTGTTATTTGTATATAGATCCACATTATGTTCACTAGAAAGATATACGGACCGTTAAGTTATCCCATTCCTGGGATGGTGGAAGAACCATCTATACCAATACCGGAGTGGATTAATCAAACGTGGAATATTGCTCCGCTTCGTAGATCACAGTTTCCTGAGTATCATAGAAGTGCAACTGAAAGTCTCTCGATAACTCATCAAAAATTTGTTCACCCTTTTTTAAATCTAAAGTGAAAAACGATGGTAACGAAGACCCACTAGTCAGGAAAACGCGCCATGGTGGATTGGAAACTACTTGACCGAGATGAACACAAAAGGACCATATTTTGATATATAACAGCAAGAACCATATAACTTCTAAGCAAATCTGCGTCAGCACACTATTCCACCACGCTAAAAGACATTGCATTAAATGACAAAAACTTATTTACTATGAGCATCACCTATTCAAACTAGTTAAAAAGAAGGGATATTCCAAACACTTCATCAACCGACACAAATGGTTTCGTATCCGCCCAAAGCAGGATACCTTAACAAGAGTAAGATTCAACCTAACTCGTATTGAACACAACTAAAATGGCGGCAAATCCCTTTGAAATTGTACTATTGATATTTTACACAAGATTACAATCAGGCAATCCAGCATTTCTGATAACCAATTGATCTAATACCGAAACAATATAAAACGAATATAATTTAGAAAATACACTCCAGAAATCACGAAAGGAAATGAATTCGATTTGATTCAACATTTAATTCCAGCTACCTATATAACGCTGCAATTTCTCGTGGCCTGAAATTGAAAGACGCCATTCCGCAACCTACGCAGGCAATCAGACGGTACCTGTAAACCAACGAGATGCGGTTTATACTATATTTTACAAATCAAAACAATAAAAAGGCATCCCGTAGGAAAATACAACATTTGGTGTGATGTCTTTAATATTTAAGGCCACCCTATTAGTACGCAAGACATTACGATGATAATTTCATTTAATTTTATGACCAGACCTTTCCAGGTTACGGTGAAAGTTTCGCGAACCCCCATATAGTGAACATCAAAAACATGAGCAACACGTTTCTCCACTATTTTTAATCGCTTTATCTCCATCGGATGACGGCAAACAGATGGAAATTATTTGTGGCGTGCAAGTGCTGGGAATGTGAACACCATATTGCTTTAGGATTCTCAATTCGTTTTAAGCACTTGACCTAAAATTACTTGGTGATTTTTTGTTTTTAAATGTTGATAACCTGCACTAACCCTTTATAACATTAGCTTCTAAAGCTAGTATTTCTTACGGCATTTACACTTTTAAACTCTGAAACTAATCTTGCTAATCTCACCTCATGTATAAAAACGCCGTGGAATGCAATTTCGGATAATATGGAGAACACATTATATTTCGAGTGTGTAGCTTAATGGCTTTACAACAAACAAATCTCTCATTCTATTGTTAGTTTTACGAGGTATAACTATAAACGACTTCAATACCTAAGTTAGTTCGAATACTAAATGTTATGGTTCCAAGTAAATAAATACTTAGTGAATACTAAGTGACTATATACTGAAATACATATTCATACTTCAACAATTCATAACGATTTCAACAATATCATTTAAATCACGGATTCTCAAATTAGAAAACCAATGTGTGAATTTAGGAGAGATTTTTCTTACATAGCTAGGACTTGGAGATTTGCTTTGACACCTTCTCATTAATTAAAATTAGATTTACTGCATTAGTTCTCAAAAGTGCAGATTTGCAAATGCGCCATACTAAAAATTCGTAGTTGAAACATTGGGTGAATTGCATTCCTACTGAATTAATTTAATTGAAATTTAAGTGATGTGAATGCAATAAGCTTGCAATTCGTTGTGTTGGAAGGAATAAAAAACTCAAAAACTTCACGTTCATTCAGCTTCATCCATTTTCATTAAGGGCAATCAGTTGCTAGAGTTGTTACAGATCAATAGCATCAACTAAAGCAGTAGACGCTAATTTAGAAACATTTCTTGATAACCTTTGATGTTGCATTTACTCTGTTTCGGGCAAGATAAACGAATAATTTGTTTCGAGAGCTTGAATTTGAAAACTAAAACTTCAGGCACTAATTCGTTTGCTCTTTTCTAGTCTTGTCAGATTGTTGTAAACTTGCAGGCTCGAAGATTAAAGAAGCGATTAGCTATCGCCCTTAATCAATTACTTATATAAACTAGTCATCCTACCAACAAATATGCAAGTGGCGTTTGAAGATGTTATGTTTAAGTAGAAGCTGTCCGTATTAAATGCTAATGTCCGAGGGAAAATGGCTAAAGTCTCAATCAATTACATTTGGATAAAATTTCATAATCTTGTTTTTCGTTGGCACAAATTGTTACTAGAGAAATCCTCAGCTTATTAGTTAGAGTGCATTTTAGATTAGCAAATCAAATGCATTGCTCTTCATTTTTCGAAACCCAATTCGGTTGCGTTTACACTGATTTTAACAAAAGCTGCGTATTTTTTAACAGCAATTGTGACCAGATGATTCGTGAAACCACGTTAATTTTATTATTGAATGTCACATTTAATTACAGGATTCCACTTTGCGGATCCCACCATGCGGTGTATTATTGATAAACTAAGCGGCGTTTTACGGTTTCTGCTTCATGAAACGATACCGACATCCATTTATTTCATGCGAACGGTTGACATTTGATGTTCTCGGATATAAAAATATGTGTGTAAAGTCATTGGTATAAAGTATCCATTTAATTCCGACAAAATCGTTTAACCAAATCAATATCCGAAGTCACAAAAGCGAACTCTTGTGAATGTTTTTCCAATAGCTGATTTCAAATAATTTCTAATCTTATTTTTTCTATTTTTTATTTTTACGTATACCTTTATGCTCGCGCTGCTACGTAGAATGTTGAAACTCAACTAAAGTTTATCCGAACCAGTAATAAAATGTAAACGTCAGTTGTGACTTGCCTTTCACAAAATAACTAGCGAGTATTGTACTTCTTATGATCACTTAAAAATGAAACTAGTGAAGCCGTATCTTTCAAAACCAATCAACAACATTTTATCTTCAAGTAACGAACTGAACAATACCGTGGGTAAGTTTATTTCAGATTCCAATTTACCGATACACCTGTTACCTCGATGCTGGGCGGCATATGAATTACATTTTGCTCAAATCTGTTTCAAGTAGCTGGATGCAAAAGATTAGTTTACAAATTGGACTATTCTTCAAATTGGATTGCGGAAATTAACAGAGAACAATTCAATTCGAGCAAATCGAGTAAATTTTGCAGTGGATGTGATGAATTTGTTATTTGTTGTATTAAAAATTATCTCAGATCCGATCATAACCTCAGGATATTTTTGAAATAAAGTGAACTGAAGTTCTGTAATTTAATTCGATTGTACATCTAGACGTCTACAGAATGGAAAATAGTTTGCAAAAGATATATGAAAGCACTTAACATTGAGCTCACGAGTTAAGAAGAACCTTTTCTTGACCGCTGACATTGGAGGCATTGTGTAAAGAGTCGTCTACAAGCTGGAAAGGAGCAGATACAGCTTTTGGCAGCTGAATGCAGATCACGCAGCCGGCGTGCAACTGTCAACTGAGTTTTACCTATTGTTGCAAGTCATTTGAAAACCTGTAGAACATGAAGATTCATGCGATTTTGATTTACATCCATGGTCGACATCGACCGAAGCAGGCCAGCACACAAACATCCTGACGGTACTCGTGGTTAATCCTAATTTGAGGAATTATAAATATCACGTGTGAGATTTCCAACATTCGAAAGAAAGAAATCATGTGAATGCTCTACAACTGTCATTTTGAGCTTGCAATGAATACGAATTTTCGAAATGTTAATCCAATATTTCGTTCAAGACGAATTTTACTGAGATCACAAAACACTCACCAGACTAATGTTTATCATGTACCCTCACACGCCTCAAGTGCAAAAATTTCTTCCACTCAAGCATATTCACCCGGAATCTCAATTTCCCGTGGTGTTGTATTGTAAAGGTATCGCTGGAAAGAGGCACTAAGATAAAACAGCATTGAGACCACATTTGGAATCATCTGTGCGCTTACAGGGAATATCGATCGCTAATGTGATATTCAACCCTCGCTGTATACTATATGAACAGGCCACGGTGGGAAATTAGTTAACCTGCAAGGGTTTTCGTATATGAGGAGCATTTAATCTGATCCACTTAAAATAATAGACGCAAGCAGGTATGCTGTCAATAAGGCTACATTGTGCCATTCGATTAGGCAACGGATCAACAATGTGCACACATAGCGTGCACACACTAAATACACACAGACAACTAAAGTTTCCTGCACCTGTAAACAAAATTGTATGCAACAATCAAGTTAATTGATCGTGCTAAGTACGGAAAATGTTAACAGAACAACACATCAATCTTGATCTCGCCTGTCTATCTTGACAAGTCCATTGCCAGAAATGGGCTGTATAGTTTTTAGGCAACCTGAGATTGGCCAAATAAATGTCATCAAAACCTTGATTTTCTTGAGAATGACAACCTTGTTCTGACGAAACCTTTTAATCGTTACATTTCCCGGCGCTGATACATTCGATAACGTCGAACGAGATACGTTAACCCAGAATATCGTTGTGTCATTGGCATACAGATTCTATCACCATTTTAGGGCTTAAAATATTCCAGAACATCATATTCTATGTTCGTCTTCTTTGTTGAATACGACAAAATCACAATTGAATGTTGAGCAAAATAAGGTGTTGCTTACATCCCCAGCACTTACACACCACTACCGGTTTCTGGTGCTGGGGATGTGAGCAACACATTACTTTGGTCATTCTTAAGCGCCTTGCGTGTTGGACCAGGAATCACTATGTTATTCTGTGTTTGAACACCGTGGTTCGTTGTACGAACACTATGTAACAGTGGCATTCAAGTATAACTTCGATGTTGAGTAAGTTTTCACATACGTAATGCCATGATAAAACGTAAAACGTTAATGTTATGTGCTTCATGCCCATACGGATCCTGATCTCCTTACTTGATGTGTGTGCGCGTGAGTTAGTGTGTGATTTCAATACATGTAGATGCGCATTCTGTTGATGTATTATTGTTCTCGAAATTCCCGATCCCGATGAAAACAATTTCCAATAAATTGGTTACAATCGATTTTCGATAACGTTTACGTCTGATTGGAAAAGATTCGTCGACCCAAGGGTGTAAGTAGAAAACTCGTCAACTTAAACTTGCATTACACTGACCATTCCTGGGATGGCTAACAACTGAACGCTTCATCGTAGGCACTAAGTTTGGTAAAATAGACATGGGATGTCAATAAGTAGATTTATGCAGGCTTTGCAATCACTCAATTGTATTGTCGTGTGCAGGTGTGATCAAAGTCCCCTGACAGACCCGCCTGTTTTCGTAATTAATGTACACACCATAAATCATGCATTTTAAACTTTATACGTTACAGACCAGGACGCCAACTTCCGTTTATTTGGTTTACCGCATTCCTACTAATCTATATTATTGTTCAACTGCCTGTGTGAAGTCATTGCATATACGATTTAACCCTTAGTCTTATCACGTCTACGCTATAGCAAAACTTTTCGAGAGTATGCTTTCCCAATCAGTCCAAATGATTTTCAACTATATCATCCTTTCATTTTCTTTAACAGTTTTCAGATCAACATTGTGATGGAACTGAATGCAACCAATCCCGAGTAAATAGAAAACTTTTCTAAAGCAAGTCATACTTGACGACTTGAATTTCAATATTGCCAAGCAGGTACGTTATAATATGATTGGTAATTTTAGCGTTAAAAACCCTTCAAAAATTCGCAGGGAATGGAACATCTCGAAATTGCAGTCAAACAATTCAATAACTTCCGAGTGCCCCAAATTTGATGACTGAATTGCAGACAAAATTTGACTTTCCGGATTCACCTACTCTGAGAAAACAAAAGCCATGAATGCCCTGAGGGTAAAATAAAATAAATCTGTGTAATTGCAGCGTGATGTCAATCTTTGAGTAACATCTGAACTAATGCAAAAAGTTATTGGAAATGTTGTTTGGAATGTTAAATTCATTTCTACGTTTTATTGAAAGTTTAGATATTCATACTACGTGATTTTAGAGAAACACATTTTTTAATGTGGGATTTAAATCGCATTATTGTAACAATGAACGTACGTTTGCTTGAATGATACTGCATCGTTGCCCGTTAGAAGTCTTGATCAATATCTCTTAGACCGTTTCTGTCAGTAGACAACGGGTGTTTTTCTACTAAACAGCTTCGACGTCTAATCAGCGACCATAATTTTGATGTCTCAACAGATTTATTACAACGGTTAAATTGACAGTGATTATAAATTTGTAGAACAGTGATATACAACCATCTAGCTTTGGAAAATCGTTTGTGCAATAACTCTGTTCTATGGAAAGAAATTTTTCAAAAGTTGATAATGAAGGTAACGGAGACCATTATAGTCGGTGCATATTATCAGTTCTTCAATGTCAGTCAATGAATATAATCAATATAAAAGATAATCAATATAATATGTATGTTACTTTTGTAATATAAACATGTTGAATGCGATGGCGGAAACTGCCATTTTCTATAATGTTAACCCTTTATAT
Organism: Atriophallophorus winterbourni; assembly: GCA_013407085.1. Taxonomy (NCBI): domain Eukaryota; kingdom Metazoa; phylum Platyhelminthes; class Trematoda; order Plagiorchiida; family Microphallidae; genus Atriophallophorus; species Atriophallophorus winterbourni. The sequence continues at coordinate 77,980 of JACCGJ010001503.1, read as the reverse complement.
CAAATCATCGACATCGTCTGCAAAGAAAATAACAATAAGAGTAATTTTATGTTGTTTTTAAATATTCTCTAATATTTTCTAAAGCGACTCACCGGTGGGTCGTATTGCACTCAACGTGTTAAAGCAAGCTTAAGCGCTAATTCTATCTTCGCGTAGACATTTTCCAATATTATACATCTAGATGTTTGTTGTCGTTGAGAATCACCTTGTGTAATAAAAGATTCAAAAGTCGCTGGACCAGAATGCTCATCTTTTTTATCTGTATATCTAAATGTTGTGCTGAAACAAGAAAATAGATTCCTGATCCATGCACGGTTATATATTGAAAACAACATAGAAATTATTTGAAAGCATACTCCTCACTGAGCCATAAAGTTGATTCATATACATATGTAATAAGTTATTTTCCCGGTATAAAATCACCTAAATAATCCTCAATAGCTTTCAATTATCCTGAAACATATCTTTTTGTTTTCGCTTGATTTAGGAAATGCAGGTGGCAGATCATAGTGTTTAGGTCTGGGGCGTTTAAGTTGTGTTATAAATAGATCTTTTTAGTGCTTGACACGCGTTTACACTATAAATATTTGTTTGAACTCCAAACAAGTTAGGTGGTTTCTTAGACCGTATCTATTACCATATGAAAATCATGTCCTAGACAATATAAAACTATGTTTTTCCCGAAGAGAATGTTGTGTTTTTATTATTATTTGTTTATTCGGTGTTCTGAGTTACACTGACAAACAAAGCTACATTTTCGGCATACAATCCCGGATGTGCCGAATAATAACATTCCTGGCATAAACAATTGTCAATAGTTATATATTTTGGTTTATACTTTCAGTGATGCACAACACAATCAGCACTGTTTAACCATAAAATTGTTCTCATATCCAAATCTATGTCATTTCTGTGTTAATTTTCAGCCGCATTTTGTGATGGTTTACTGAAGAATGCAATCAGCATCTAATTCAACTGAGATCAACATTAGTGATAGTAAGTCTGCATCTGTTTCTACCCGGTCGAGTATGTTGTCACAATTAAAAATGAAATATGGCCTTTGCGTATCGATCGTGGAGATTACATCCAAATAGATACCAAGGTTCATCTCGAATGCCCGCGAACCTTGGAACAATATTTTGATTTGTTCACCAAAATGCGCGACAATTCAATGTGAATAGTTTTTTTGTTGTGACAGGAAATAACGAAATGTCATTTTCCGGTGCTAGGATGTACCGTAGCCCTCGTACCTCTTGTGTCGGACGACTGTGACATATTTACGAGAATGAAGAAGAGAACGGTTGACATTTATTTCATCCATCAGATTACGGATGAGATTGAGTTGCGAATAATTTCCCCGCGCATGCGAAAATCTCAGAAATGATAGATTGTTAATTTCCCTTTGCCAAAAAATACAACGACTAAATCACAACTTACAATCAGTAAATGCGTGTCAAAATTTGAAGTATGTTGTTGCATTTCCGTAATGTTTGGTGATTTATTAAATGGGTCGAATGGCAGGGTGATTATTTTAATCACTTTTTAGGCATACACTTTACACCTTATTGGAAATAGTATATGAAAAATATTCTGCTGGAAAATGTTCCAATGGATGATGATTGAGTAAGAATATATTATGCTTTTTGGTAGCCATAAGCCAAGGAGGACAATTAATTCAATTCAATTCAATTTTAATGGTCTAAAAAGCATATAGCTTTACAAAAACCACAGAAAAATATGAAAATTCACAAATAACATATATCAGTAAAAACGGGATTTGTTTGCTTACTGAACAGTTCGGGAATCAGGTAAAAATCCAAATGATAGAAACTGTTTTCACTCAGTGAAGTGGCACATGTATGTCTATGGGGTCGAGATGATTTGATGTGTGAGTTAAAAGTTATTAGGTTGTGGAATACATAGTCTCAATGTTCGGATGGGTCGACAGGAATTTGTCTAAGCTGGATTTGAATATATCCAAGTTGGGTGCATGTGCAACATTCGAGGGTAGGGAGTTCTAAGTGAAACATACACGTACATAATAAAAATATCTTCGACAGTTCAGTCGCGAGTCGGGAATTAGTACTGTGTACTCATGACTCCGGCTGGTTCTTGGTGGTTGTCGTGTGAATGGTGTATTAAGGGGATGGCTGGGGGTATGCAATATGTTAAACATGAGGATCAGATCACCTCTAAGACGTCGGTAAGGAGGGTCGAAGAGGTTGAGGTTTGCAATACGATCTTCGTATTGTTTGTGCTTTGAGCCGCACACGAGCTTCGTGGTCCGATGATAGATTCGCTGCAAAAGATTGATGCTTTTAATCTAAAATCGATCAACCTAATCAGTATTCGGTATGCTAAAGATGACATAAAAGTAGGAAATCTTACATGTTCGTCATTACAGAGAAAAAATAATATTAAACAACATCATTAGAACCTTGCATTCACCAAGCTTTCTCTGGTGAGCGATTATTACTCCAAGTGTCGCCTAACTCTCGTATCCATCAAACTCGCTGATGATATAACCGAAGGTATTCCTATTCTCCCCGTGTTTTTGTTACCCCTAATAATTTACTTTCTCAAATTAACCAGGTAAATTGCTTGCATGTTTATTAAACTTAAATTGAAATGTTCTTATTGAATCATTTGTTTTCCGACTCATTTTTCAGAGTGAAATCAACTCTTAACTTGAGCAGCACCATTTCTTTTAATTTTGCGTATTATCATTCTATAATCGATGTTTCCGTAAGTGCTGTCCAAACCATTATATGAATGGTATTGAATTACCGTGGAAATGAGGATGTTCAAAAACATGAGTATATCACTCACGTGGTGAAACTTTACGCAGCCGCTCCTGCCAAATGACTCTTATCGATTTCTTTAGAACAATTCAAAGTTGAGGATTCGAACTTCCAGATTAATGGTGAAAAACATCAAATAGCACTCCATCAAGTTAGGATATACGTATGAAATTTAAATGAAGCATGTGGGTCCTCATTGTACTGAATCTTCATGATGAGCTCAAACTTCATAAAACCGGTCGTGGGTTTTGTATGTGTGTGATGGAAATGCATTCAAATAAGGTTTCTTGAATCAATCATGTCTCATTTTATATGGTTCGACGGTGGAGGAGAAATATTTCCAAGTTTGATATGCAATTGGGAAAGGTCGGTCGAAACTTTTTCGTTTAGATGAAATTGTTTTTCCAGTTGCGTGCATAAAACGGGAGCACTGATACGTTTCCGTAAGCTAGAGCCACCACATTAATATTCAAGTTAAAAGTTCGTACATTTTATTCGAAAACCATTTCATTCAACGCAATTTCCAGCAAGAAACTATTCCATAAAATGTAAACACTGGCTGAAGTTAAGTTCCGATCCGAGTTTAAACTGGGATGTGTTATTTAAAGGTTGAGATGATGATTGCGTGTGGGGAACTTGTAATCAAATTCGAATAGATGGACACGGTATGGACTATTCGGTATGTCAGGATTAGGTCACCTCGGATACACTTACACTCGTGATCTGAGTTTACTTCAGGACGCTAACATGTCCAAAAATTATAAATTCAAATAAATATTGAAATATTTGACTATGATCCGAATCCCAAATTTCTGAATGGTAAACAATTACAAAAGTACAAACAATAATTAGAAATGGAAAATTAAAAGACGACTGTGCGATAATCTAATTCAATGTCATTCCATGAAATTACTCTACTCATGGGTCGTTGTACGAAGTAATGTGTTGCTCACATGCCCCACGCTTACACACCACTACCGGTTTCTGGTTGTTTGCCGTCATCTGGTGGAGACACTAGGATCAGATTTAGTGAGCCTTGAAACAGTGGATAAGTGGGAAACAAAGTTATACTTGAATGTTACTGTTACACAGGGTTCGTACAAAAACATTACTTTGGTCATCTATAAGCGCCTTGAGTGCTTGACCAAGAATCACGTTGTGATTCTGTGTTTGAAGATCGCGGTTCGTTGTACGAAACCTATCTAACAGTGGCATTCAAGCATAACTTTGTGAACGTATTACGGTTTATTTAAATAAATTATGGAAAAAATATCCAAATCTCCATTATTTCATTGAGGTTGTTTTCTGTGTGAGAAATGAGGAAACTTATTTATCACACAAGTGGTTTCCAACTAGCAAACACTGAATGCACGTTTATAATTCTGTGGCACGCGTTTCATATGAATGACTGAAAAGCCGAAGGACGATGTTTGCCGATCTGCGCTGCCGAGTTTTAATTAAATCAATATATTTTTATCAAACAGCTATCCGTGTGGGTTTCTTTGAGACTCCACATACCACTTGAATGGGATCTCATATTCGAATCTTGGTTTGCTGGTATATCTCACGGGAAATGGACCATCTATTTATACAAAAATGACGATTATCGTCTAATGCTCACCGAGTAGTCAGTTACCAGTAGCTCAGGCAAGGGTTCTTTATCTAACATCAAGGTTTCAGACAAGGTTGTCAGTCAAAAATCAATTTTGCACTCTAGCTTTTAGTTTATTGATTCTATTATAAAGCATGCCGTAATGATGTGTGAAATTTCAGAGATAGGAGTAATCTGAATTTACCCAGTCAGTCACTATCATGGCAATCAATATTTTTTTATTTTAGTAACCGTATTCTATGAACACAAATACATACATCTACCTCATCATGCTTAGTTCTGAAATGTTTATGAAAAATAATCGAGAAGGTGATTATGTCACATCACATGTAATGCTTTCACCGATATTTTTATTCTGTATGAGTTTGTTTTCTTTGAAATAGCCTCCCGAAACTATTGTCATCGCTCCCGGCGTCGAAACTTTCATTCGAAAATCGAAGACTCATTTGTTGCATAACTATTTAACGACACCTGCGTATTGACTCGTGGTACGTAATCAACTGAACAACACTTGGCATTACATAATTATTTTAATTACTTTTTCATGATGGAATATTTACTATGATATGTTAATTGTGAAGCTATAGGCTTTTGTGACCATAAATTCTTGAATTTTTAAACTTGAACCAATAAATTGGAAACCTTACTAGTCGAACAAAGAGCTGATGATTTAAGATAAACAATTTGGTAGCGCAAAACTGTAACTCACTTCAATTTGCATGGATTGATGTAGTAGATGAGTAAAGTGACGAAAACACTATTTTTAAATAGCTTTTGGAATTCGTTGGTATTTATTAAGCCAATTGAAGTTAATTCAATATTTGTAATGCATGTAAGTTATGAATGTTTGTCGTTTATCGTCAATTGTGAATTTCATTCATATAGATTTTTGCCTCTATGCTCTGTTGAGCGAAACGATTTCGATTTCCTTGTTAAAAATATTTTGATATTTAACCGTTCGTGCGATAAATCCATCAATATCTGTTTGTTATGTTTCAAAAATGTAACTACTATAAATCAGTAAGTAGTCTGATGCTTTTAAATTATTATACTTTGTAAGTCCATGAAATTCCGTTAATTATTTTGCTCTAGTATACTAGTAACAAAATGTTAAACTTTTGAAAGTATCATGGAAAGAATAAATTGACCCTCTTATTTCTAATAAAAATGTAATATTATAATCATCCGCCCCATTAGGTTTGTTGTGCATAACATCATTTTTGTCTACATGGTTTAAAATGTTTGGTTATAATTTAATGCATTTATTACGCCTAGCCGTTCATGTTTTTATATGATGGAGGACGTTTTGCTACGCACTGTTTATATGGATCAGAAAATGTTGTGATCCAATTTTGAAGTCGTAAACAACTAAAATTTAAGTGCGTCATTCCTAAAACTTTCAAAATAATATTGATACACATCTTCAAGAGCGTCAAGACAAAAATTGCCCCATGTCTACGTTGTTCGGTGCCATTCCTGTATATTCTATAAGGTGATATCTGTTGTGGTCTTTGTATGCTAAAATTTCACGTCTGCTATCTTGAAAACTTTGTGTATCGTACTGTTGCTATTTACAAGTAACGTGGCATTATGATTATATGACACCAAGTTGATTAGCGCAGATATTTTAACTTGCATTGGACACGTACATATGCAGAGGTGGTGCAAACTTTGTTTTGCTATCAAAACGTATTTTCCCTTTGAAAGCGTAAAGTTTTACGATATGCAATATGTTTCTGATATTAGGTAAATAATATTTTATGAATATCTTTGTTTTCCTTGACCTCATCCTGACCGCTCTCGTGTATTCCCTGATAAAGTTCTCAATAAAACTATGCCTTTTGAAAACGCATTCTGATTTTGCATTCTCTTTAGCCATATTTAAATAATGTTTACTTTCCAATTCTTTCTGACGCATATCTTGATTTTGTGATTTTAATCGTTTGACATTAAAGTATCTCTTTTCCGAATGGCAATTCTGATATTTGAGTGAATAACATTTCCCAAAATGTATACCGATGAGCAGGTTTAAATTAGACATTTTGAATATGGCAACGGCGGGAAGAGAAGGGCTCGATACCAATGAATTTGTATATTCCTTGAACCGGAAATTTTGAGAAAATGTGACATTTTATCAACCCAACTTGATTTCGGTTTGTGCTTGGAGTTCTGGGCAATGACTGTTTTACACTTTGCAGACTGCCTTTCGCTTATTTAAGTGTCTTAGTGATCATGATATTGTCCTGCACACCTTTCCGCCACATAAACTTGAAATCACGCAAACTGTGAATTAATAGACATATGCTTTTCCAGCAATAATTTCGTCAAATTCAGCGTGTACCCAAGTTACTGTGAGGAAAGACAGTCATGATTCAAATTGTCCTAGACCAGAATGTCTTTGATAAAGTTTCCGTACACGTATCAGTGGTTGTTTATTAAGATGTATCTTGCTCACAGGTCCAGATGGCATCTTACTTTGAGAATGAAATTATGCTCTCAAGTAATACCCCCGTCACATACATTCTCAATGAATTCATGGAAGGAGGAATCATGACTGAATTTTCAAAGCTGGCTCATTTACCCCCGTCTCCCAAAATCTCCCTACTAGGTACCACCCGTCGCAAACAGGTTAAAGCTGCTCGAACATCTGATTGAGTATTCTAACCTCTTCTTAATAAACCTAATAATGTTTGACAAGTTGACTTCTCTGAAACTCGTTTATCTGTAGTTAAAACTTCGTGTGAACCCATAGAGCCATTTTCATTCTCTTGTTCTGAAACGTTATATTTACGGCTTGATGATGCAAGCTGAAGAGCTTCTAATTCATTTGAAGCAAATTGGATGCAGTAATGTTTGCAGTCCGAATATGACAGATGTACTACTGATGTCCTACTCGCGATGACTCGTTACATTTCGCAGCTCATTCTGTAATTAACAAGAAAATGTTATCGTTTATTAATAACAGCTTGTACCAGGTTTCCGGTGGTGTAAAATGAACACAAAACTTTATTTTATTAATTTCATCAATTAAGTGATTAATTTCATGACATCGACTTAGACAACATGTGATTTTGTTACACAGCTCAATGCGAGTGAGCGTGAGAGCTTCTAATAGGCTCACGAAGCGTGATCAGCCGTCTCATTTGGCACAAATTAAGGTCACAAATCTAATCAACATGCACGAACCGGAATTAAACCGATCGATGCGCACCGCTAAATGTTTTGAAATTAAAAAGAGTGAGAGATGGGGATGTGAGCACCACAATTCATTGTTCATTTATAAGCGCTTGACCAAGAATCACTTTGTGATTCTGTATTTGAACATCGTGGTTCTTTATAAGAACCCTATATAACAGTGGCTTACAAGTATAATTTTGTTTACCGCTTTTTCACTGTTTCAAGGCTCACTGAACATGATCTTATTGTCTCCACCTGACGATTGTAAACAGCAAAAACCCGTTGTGATGTGATTCAAAGTGATTCAAAGTGATTCAAAGTTGTAATGGTCTAAAAAGCATTTAGCTTAACAATAACCATAGGATGCAGTTATGAGGTATATACAATAAAAAAGAAGAATAGGAAAACTCATGTATTGTAAATCGTATCAAAGTTGGGGTTGTCTCTCAAGTATTTGTCCAAATTAGCTTTAAAAATATCCAGGTTGGCTGATTGTGTAACAGTGGAGGGGAGGGTGTACCATGTGAAACTTACACGTACAGCATACGAGTATCTTCGACAGTTCAGTCTTGAAGTGGGAATAAGCACTGTAAGTTCATGTTTTCGACTGGCACGGGGTGGCGAGCGTGTGAAAAGTTTGGACAAGGGATGGTTAGGGACGTGCATAATATTGTACATCAGTATCAGGTCACCTCTTAGTCGACGACAGCGAAAGTCGAAAAGATTGAGACTCCTCAAACGTTCTTCATATGGTTTAGCAGCTAGTCCGGGTACAAGCTTTGTGGTTCGGTGGTAAATACGCTGCAGAAGATTGATGTCTTTCTGAATCCAGGGTGACCAAGCCTGAACAGCGTACTCCATCGCTGGTCTCAAATAGGTGTTCATGATACGGGGCACCGACTGATTGGAGAATCTGCCGAAATTCGTCTCAATAACGCCAATACTTGTGACGCCTTTTTGTATGCCGCTTTGCACTGCAGTGAAGTCTTCAGACTTGAACTGGTCCAAACACCCAAATCCTTCTCTTCAGTTGTCCAGACGAGTTGGTGGGACCCAAGAGTGTAGTTGTAATTAACAGTCTTTCCAATGTTTAACACCTTGCACTTTTGGAAGTTGAATGGTAGTTTGTTTCTCAAAGACCAATCGTGCAATGTGTTTAGATCCTTCTGCAAAGTTTCACAGTCATCATTTGTACGTATGCTTATCCAAAGCTTTATATCGTCTGCAAATAACATAATCTTGCATTTAACACGCTCGGGAATGTCGTTTGCGTAGATCAAAAACAAAATCGGTCCGAGGACCGAACCCTGGGGCACTCCGCTCGTAATTTTAAATGATTTCGATAAGGCGCCGTCCACTCTGACTTGGGCACTCCTGTCGCGTAAATAGTTTCCTAGCCAAGCAAGAAGTTTTCCTGTTATCCCGTGCAATTCAAGTTTCCGGATTGAAATACTATGATTGACGCGGTCGAAAGCCTTTGACATGTCTAAAAAGCATGCGTGGATGGAGTAACCATTGTCCACACACTCAGTCCAGTCGTTTAAGGTGAGTAAGAGGTTAGATAGACATGAGTGATGTTTCCTGAAACCGTGCTGTTCAGTCGCAAGCAGTCTATTGTTTTCGAGGTGATGGGTGATCTTTTCCGCTACTAAACTCTCTAGCGCTTTAGAAATTACTTGCAACTGCGTAACTGGTCTATAGTTCGCAGCGTCAGATCGACTCCCGCCCTTGTAGATTGGTGTGATGATGCCAGATTTCCATTCCGCGGGAACGATACTATTTTCGAGCGAAATTTGGAAGAACGTGCTGAGTGGACCACACAATGAGGATGCGAATCGTTTGAGGATAAAAGGAGTGATTCCATCTGCTCCTAGTGACTTTGCGGTATTCAAACGAAAAAGTCTGAGCATGATACACTCATTGTTTATTGAGATTTCATTTAGTATTTCATTGGAAAAGCCGATCGAATGCGGCGTAAGATGCACTGATTCCTTGGGGCTAAAAACTTTGCAGTAGTAACCTGCAAGAACTTCGGCAGCCTCGAACGCAGTCGTAGTTAGACCATTTGGTGTGCATAGTGCTGATATTCCTGGCTTAATTTTTGATGTAGCGTTAACGATATGGTACAGGACTTTGGGGTTCCGCTCCATTATGGTCAGTAGTCTTGTCTGATAAGACTGCTTGTCCTCGGTGATAAGAGAGGTGACCTTGTTCCTCAACAGACGATATGTTTCCCAATTATATGGCATCGGATTCTGGACATAGTTTCTCCATGCATCGTTGCGTATCTTAATCCACTTCCTTGTGCGGCTTCTCAACGTGAAGGTAAATCGTTTTTTCGCTGTCTTTGGCACAAATCTGGAATGTAGGTTTATTTCATCACACAGCTTCTCTATGAAGTTTACCCAAGAACGATGCACGTCCGTGGTGTCTGGTTTCCAATCAGAAATCGTTCGAAGAGCATTGTGAAGACTTCCAATATCCAGTTGTAGTTTTGTTTTGTTGATGTCATTCGTTCTCTCAGCTTGACAAACATAATCGAATAAGAGTACCAGGTGGTCGCTAGAACCCAATGGAGTTTCGTAGCTCAGATTTTCGACGGCATGTTCCTCACTCGTTAGTATTAGATCCAGGACGGATGGCATGTTACCATCTCTATATCTAGTGTTATCAAATACGTGGTTATAAAAAGGAATATCGAACATCAGTTCTTGAAACGCATCGTCGAGCGAATTCGTTGAAAGAGCGTTTTTCTCCATCAAGTTTGGAAGGTTGAAGTCTCCCATAACCAGGAGTGGCGTTTGAAATATGGCAGCTGCAACTAAGTCCGGTGAGTGCTGTGTACATACGGTATCAAGCTCCTGTATTTTGTTTCTCAGACACTGCGCGTTTGTATAGAGACACTTTATGGTTTTATGGGTTAAGAATGATGGAAAATGTGAAAGACTAGTTTTAGTTCCAAGTTGTGATATGTTTGGCAAAGATTGAGGGTTATTAAGCATAAATTCAATCCGGTTCGCAGTATACAGCTGAGGCGTTGAAGTCGTTTCTACTTTTCCGACTCGGCATGAGTCGGACACATATCGTTTTTTGGAGAGCTAATTGAAATGACTTGACTTGGGGTTGTGGGTGGTATATTGTCTGCAGGATCTAGTTTATTTGTTTTCGGAGCACTCATTCTGACACCACTTGATAGCTTGCGATTGTTTTGAGTCCATTGTGCTCGAATTAAATCAGCCATATTGCTAGTTAGGAAGGTGATTTTAAGCGGTCGGGGTCCATCCCCTTTGTATTGGATGGACTTGGGTATCCTGAACGTATCTATTGCGACAGTTTCATTTACATCGATAGTTTCGGATATAAACTTCCATTGTTGTCTATCATGTTTTTCTGTTTGATTAGGTGCTAGATTTTCAGCACACTCAGGAACACCAAGCAGTACTAAACTTCTTAAACTTCTTGCTGATGCCCGATCGGAGGCTTTTGATTTTCGTTCCCATCATGGGAGATCAGCGAAAATACGGATTTTTGAGCCAGCAACACTCCTTAATAGTATGAGTCTAATAGAATGTTTTCCAGGTCGTTTTCGTTCTCCAATATCACCTTGAGTAATCTCGGATCACCCTGGTGGGGTGATTTCGGGTGTCGACTTAAACGAACTATAGCTGAGGGTTTAATGGGAACCAGGTTCATCATGTCACAGAGTCTGCTCCATTCGGCTAAATCGTGCTTTTTCCTGTCGTCGAACAGTGCATCATTTGTTTCAGGAACGTTAGTGCAAATTACGCTGAGACTATGGGTCTTCTTCATTAAACCACCAGCAGGTTGCACCGGTGCTGGTCGATGAGGTGTCTCACTGTTGACTGTATTCGTTTTCCTCTTTACATTCACAGCAGATGCTGTCTTACGCGACTTAGTAACGAAATCATCTCTATGGCTCCTTTGTTGTCGCATTGGATCACCACTAATCCCCGAAGATGCACCACTAACCAAAGTTGACTTTTGTGGTGTTTTATCGGCGTTTGCTCTATCGCTGATTTCCACTACGGGCGATGATGCATGAAAAACCTGTTCATTCGCGATTATAGCAAATTCAACTCGCTGTAGACTTTGCTCTAGAGCAGACATTCGTTTTTCAATTTTGTCTTCAAAGTCTTTAGATTTCTCTAAATCGAGAGCTGATATTGTCCTACAAACGGTGTCTTTAGTGTTGTGGCGAACGCCTTCATTGGATTGTCTACAGTTAAAACAAACAAAACAAACAGATGGATGTTTCTCGTCTTTCACAAAACGCACACAGTCATCAATCAAATTGTTGTCACATGACGCGTGTTGACGGAACCCGCAAAAAGTACATTTAACTGAAACGCTATCAACGCTTACCGGGGTTAGACATGTGATACAGAGGTCACACGGATCCCGTGTCGCGGTCACAGCAAGATCGATCGATTTGTTTGTTTGGGCGGTGGACCTCGTTACACGTTCGCACATGTTCATGGGCTGCGTAGGGCTTGTCGGTTGATCGATAACTGGTGTTTTGCGAGTTGAGTGAGCTGCCGGTGGTTGCAGGCGTGGTTTCGGCATTGAACAAATAATCCTCAATAACTCGGTGCTTACAGAAGATAGAATATGGAGCAAGGTGTCCTGTAGCTCAATGTGATGTTTCTAATGATAGCAAAATCCACAGGGTAGCTTGTTCTGCGAGAATCTTTGTACGCGTGAACAAATTGGCCTTTTCCGTCAAAACTGGTAACTTTGCTATAGTTCGATTTGAGCGATCGAAAAGTATGGAATCCGATAGGCGTCGTTGAGTGGTAGACAGAATACTTTAAACGATATAAATCCGAGCAGATGCAACGAAGATACGGACAAAAATGTCCGAGGAACGAAAAATGCGACCTCACGCGGAATGAACTTATGTGATGTGTAAGGGATTTGATTATGAGAACCAAAATACGTTATAAAGACGCTAATTTCACAAGTTCAAATTATCAAATCTTCATTACCGAAAACTATTTGACACCTCTTTTTGTTCGTATAGTGTCGGTGTAATTTGGGTTCTAGTTAATGCGTTTATTTTCCATTGAATTCCACCAATGACCAAATAGAATTGAGATATAAGTTGCGGAGGATAATTGTAGATATTTTGACCAGCTGACCCCGCAAAACAACAAATGTCAACCACGCTGGCAACGATAAACAGTTTTAGTTTAGTCATGTGGAGTGGCTGATTGCTAATCCAGGGGTCCTGAAATTCTTTCGCGGAATGTCACTGAAAAGTGCAGCCACTACCAGAGTTCGCCACGGTTGTAACGTATCTGTCTTTAAGCTGCACAACTTTTGTACCCGAGGCTGGAAAAGTAAGCGGTGGCTTCTCCTCACCAGCACGGTGAGGGTTCACTTATTAAATAACAACGTATAGAGACAAAATTTTAAAGGATATGAAGAAAAACAGAAAAGAAGCATTATCCAAAAGTAGCTTAAAAGTTCATACACTGTTAGTCGTTTCTCTATTGTTTCACGAAATGGAGATCCTGATTATAATCTCCCTACATGATGATTAATAAACCCGAAACCGGCCTTGGTGTGTGTGTGCGTGTGCGTGATAAAGTTGTATGCAAATGAAGATATTCGTAAAAATGGTTTCATGCTTTTTGCTACCAATTCTTTCTAATTCGTTCTTGATCATATGGGTCTAGTGATAAATAATTGGTTAATATATTGTGGTGCTCACATCCCCATCCCTTACACACCGCTACCGGTTTCTGGCTGTTTTCCGTCATCAAGTGGAGACAGTATGATCAGTTTCAGTGAGCCTTGAAACAGTGGTAAAGTGGAAAACAAAGTTATACTTGTTGATTACTGTTACATAGGGTTCTTACAAAGAACCACGATGATTAAATACAGAATCACAAAGTGATTCTTGGCCAAGCTGTCCAGGCGCTTATAAACGACCAATATATTGCGGTGCTCACATAACCAGTCCTTACAGTTGTAAACAGAGTTAATAATTATGACACTGTTAAATGTCGTTTTTACAAAGAATTCTAGCCTGTGACGTGTTCAAAACGCTTCATTTACCTCCGGTTCCTGTTGCCAGGCTGACAGAATGAGCAAAACCGCGTGGAACACGAATGCAGCAGAGAGGATTATTGAATTATTATGTAACCAGGCGAAGTTAAGGTCAATCTTGTGACCTGAATCAGTTTTTAAAATCGAACATTCGGTTGAAGGACAATTTGTGTAAAACGTTGTAAACTTTAACAGCGCCCAGGACACAAAAGTGACAAAATGAGTAGCTCGACGCGATCTTTGCAATGATAGCAAAAACCGTAGAATAGTTAGCGATTGAAAAAAAGTTTGCGCGCGTGAGCATACTGTGAAAATTACACCGATATGATAACTTTGCTGCTAATCCGTTGACAAGAGCAAAACAAATAAATTCCGATAGATATGATCGGAGGTAGCACAGAATTTTTGGAATGAGAGAAATCCAAGCAGATTCGGCGAAGATATGAGCAGAAGTGTCAGAGCAACAAAAAATGCGACTGCACAGTTCGATCGCTTTTAGTTTGCTCATGTTGATCTTCACCGATAAACTAGTGTCATTCTATTTCATAGTCATCAAATCCGTCCCTATATCAAGGCTTTTGTCGAGTTTATCGTGAAATATTTCATCGAATGGAGCTTGGGACAAATTTTCTCCGTTTAGAGATGATGTATTTTTGGTGGTTGGTCACTTAATCGCCAGACAATTGATTGCCAGACATTTAATCCCCAGAAATTTAATCCCCAAATCACTTCATCCCCAGTCAATTATTTAAGATAAGATTTAAGATAAGAAGTTATTAAAAATATGTGCAATGACTATTGAATATGGTAGAAGTAGCAAAGTTCGAAGGACATTAATTTACATGGGTTCGAGAAGCCATCAAATAATGACCATATTAATTGGAGATGTAGTAAGTTTGTCACACACAAGTGTAGAGCGATTATGAGGCAGACGATGATTTACGGCTCATGATTAGATGCCTACCAGCGTTTGCTTTTGTGCAGTTGAATGATATAGTCGACACATTTGAGATTTTAGCCGAATCTATGCCTCAAAGTGAGAGGATAAATGAACTGTTATCTTAGTTTGAACATACCTTTGTTCGAGGTCGACGAATTAAATGTAGAAGAGTAAACTTTACACAAGCTATATTTCAACCTGAAACCTGGAATAAGTTTGAAGACGCAAATAGTGGTGTTGCTCGGACGTATAATGCTGTAGAATGCTGGCATCATGCATTACAGTCACTCTTTTCTTGCCAAAATCCTACCATGTGGATATTTCTTAACGGTCTGGGAAAGGATTGCTGACATCATACGGTCACTGTTCTTCAAGTAAGTGCTGGGGTTCATATCAAACAGAAGAAGAAGTATGCTCAGATATGCGCCAGGACATCTCAAGCAATTCGGCGATACTCAACAACGGAAAGATTGACGTTTTTAAAATCAATTGCATATCTCTCCTGCTAAATAAATTCATTTGAATGTATTCTGCATTCTTCAGAAGTTATCAAACTGGAAAAACTGCAGTTTAACTGACTGGGGATGAAGTGATTTGTTGATTAAATGTCTGGGGATTAAGTGTCTGACGAATAAATGTCAGTAAACCGCATTTTAATATTCACATTTCTCTGTTATTAAGCACCGTTTTATGTAATAAATGTTGAGGTTAAATTTATGTCGCTTCAAATAAAGCTCGGCAAATTCCGTCTCGTCATTTTTCTCATAACACTTCGTTCTTTCATAGCATTGGAATGATACAATGTTACGAAATTTTGAATCTATTTATTTGTGAGAGTGTTATGGATCCGCTTGAGTAACGGTTTGTACGATGAAGATGACGAAACCTTGTAAACTGGCGAATGCAATTCAGGATCATAAACAACTTGCATAAAATTGCTTTCTGCAGCTACAATAAAACGAAATCATTGTAAAATGGATATTTAAGAACAGGGAATGATCAGATTAAGAATGTGTGGAGACGTCGCAGCCTACTACTACTACTACTACTATATGCAATAGTGTTTCAAGCGCTTGATCCCATCAAGAATTCTTGTAAACAAATGATTTCTTTCAGTTAAAATATCGTTTGAATTCTTGTTAATCCTCGATAAACGTATGTCGAAACAAGTTAAACTAATGTGTTTATTATGCTGTCGAATGTTCAACTGCTTTAACTCTACATTTATTATCAACCAATAGTTCTGTATTACTGATTGCATTTCCTGACATAATATTGAACAATTTCGCTTATATTAATAAACTAATTATACATATCCCTTAAATTAAAAAATTTTGAGATTTTGTGTTTTTTTTCACTTACAAACATTGACACGTGTTTCGCATCTGTTGAACAGAATAGCAGATTTCGTATTGTTAAAATATTCTAAAACCGCTGGAAAAACACCTTCGTTACCATTCCACCATCAGGTTCAACAATCAATATACCTCAATAGTTGTTGAGTTTATTTTAATCGATAGTCGAGATTGGTGCTCTCCTGTAATTACTCGAACGTATTTTGCTAACTTGATATTTGCGCTGTGTTCCATTATGATTTTTGATTCTTATCTCGTGTTACTCGCCTTTGTTGCTCACTACATGCAATTGTGTTCTATAAAACTTGGTTTAATTAAAGGTAATTAGAGGTTTTCAATGGTCTAGAAAGCAGAAAGCTTTACAAGCACCATAGGTTGGTAGAAATTGAAATGTAAGTGTATAAAACAAGATAAGGAATTAGATTAAGCAGTATATAAGTGTTCGGGAAACGAAAAGTTCGATAACAATTCATCTAACTTCGTTTTAACCCTTTCATGCCTGAAATATTTTCTAACCCGAAATAAAATATTTTTTCTTCGGAAACGAGTTGCCCAGGGGTTAAATAACACAAATAATATAAAAAGTTTGTGATATTCACATAATTGAGAAAATAACAAAATGTAACCAATTGGTTACATCCGGCATAAGTCACCAGCGTACGATTTTGGTGACTTCTGCCAGATTTAACATAAAGATTACATCTATTTAAACGCAACGCATTTCGAAGATTTTCTGATTTATTTCAATTTTTTTGCATAATGTCTTTGTAGGCATGACTAAGTTTATACTGGAACAAAATTTATAATAACTGAGACTTTCACACGATTTTTATTCGGCTCACAAAACTGCGAATTGTGAGGATACGTTCGAAACCCGTACCAGCACATACTTTCTCTTTCACTGTGGACAAGTCAATGATGATTGCGAACAAAGAAGAAAACCACCCTGCAGTTGACAAAATTCTGTATGCCGCCGTGCAAAAAAAATTCTGAAAATTCAGTTAAAATTAGCTTAAAATGACTTGCGAAGTTCATGTAACCAAAAGGTTACATCCGTCCTGAAGGGGTTAATGTTATGCAGGCTAGTGGAGTGAGCAACGGTAGAAGGTAAACTGTTCGAATTAAAACAGTACGGACAGAATAAAAATACGTTCTACGGTTTAAGTGGGAATGGGGTACCACCAGCACATATTCATGGGTCCGATAATTTCTCTCATCCCTTTGCGTGAATAAATCCTGTAAGTGATGGTTTTGGTTATTGAATATTTTTTAAAGTAGGATAAGGTCTCCTCTAATTCGTATATAGGCAAAGTCGAACAGATTCAGTTGAGCTATCCTTTCTTTATGAGGCTTGTTTTGGATGCTGATAACTAGTTTTTTGAGCGGTGGTAGATTGGCTGCATACGTTAAATATCCTTCTTGAGCGACGGAGACCATGACTGCACACCGTATTAAATGACTGGCCTCAAGTATGTAATCATGATCCTTTGGAAATTTCACAAATACACATTTGAGTAGATTAAGGACACGTGTTACTTTTTTAAAGTCAGTGTTAGTTTTAAGTGAGGTTTTTAAACTGGAGCATATTCAGACACCCAAATCTTTTACTTCACTGCAATTTTCAAAGATATGTGAACTCTACTCTATTCCCCACATTTGTTGAAATTGAACGGCAGTTTGTTCTTCAAAGGCAAGATGTGAAGCGTTTCAAGATCTTTTTGTAATAGCAGACAGTCTTCTCGGGTGGCGATGCAACGCCACATCGCTATGATGTCCGAAAATAACGAAATAATACATCGAACAATTTCCGGTACTGTCTAATGCTCATTGACATAAACCAGAAACAGGATCGTACCAAGGACTGAGCCTTGGGGAACTCCGCTAGTTGCTGCAATTGGTTTCGATAATGCACCGTCAACACGTACCTGAGTAGTGCGATTTGTTAGGTAATCATTTAGCCAATTCAACAACTATCCAGTGATGCCAAGCCTTTTAAGCTTTTTCAGTAGTATGCTATGGTTAACACGATCAAGTGCTTTGGAGATATCTAGGTAGCAGTCGGGTATTGCTTGACCCTTATCTAGCGCTTCTGTCCAAACATCCAGCGTTATAAGTAAATTAGATAAACAGGAATAATTCCGTCTAAATCCGTACTGTTTCCTTGAAAGCAACTGATTATTTTTTAAATGTTTCATTACATTTTCAATAATGAGGCGCTCAAGTAATTTTGAAATCAGAAGTAACAGATTATCGGTTCGGTAATTAGAGGCATTAAAGTGATTTAAGCCTTTATAAATAGGAGGAATTATTCCGCATTTTTAATCTGTAGGAATCACTTCCTCTGCCAGTGTTTGTTATAACAGGCACGTGAGTGGTTTGTATATCAAATTCGCACATTGCTTCAATATTAGCGGTGTTATTCCGTCGACCCCAGGAGACTTTCCGGTTTTTGACTAAATAATGCTTGAAGGACGTGTTTCACTCATGACAACCGTATTTGAAATGGTTTTATTTGGGATGTAAATTGCATGTTCTTTCGCGCTGAATACGGATGAATGAAACGTGGCTACAGATTCAGCAGTTTCGGATGCTTTGCATCTCAACCGAACTGATACTAAAACTTACAATAACAGTAGTAGTATTTGTCACTTGAACTAACACCACAATTGTTTAAGAGACTGGTGTTATAGGCAGCGCCTACATGATGCGTGAGCATCTCATACCAAGATCAAAATTTAAACTAAACTTCGTCATTTTTTACGAATCGGTCAGCTCTTGTCCAATGAATAAATTCCATGGGCCTTGAATTGAAAGAAACATACTTCGAAATCTCTAACTGATTGATAATCACTGAGTAAAGATATGCTAATTCGGTGTCGAATTTTCACGCACATCACCCACATATGAGTCGAATGAGTTAATCGATTGCAGTTCATTTGGCAGTAAGAGCACCGTCACGTGACAGAAAGACAGCAGGTGGAACCCTGGAGCAGGAAAACCCGAATGCCAAGTGAAATCCCGCATAATTTTTGATGCCGGAATCAATGTGTCACATGCAAAGTAAAACAACCCGTTGAGCAAGTTGAGCATTTGAGACATTTGGATAAGGCTGTCGCGACCAAGCTTGTTCAATCACATGGAAACACACATGTGGATGCGGTTAGAACGATGAAATTAAAAAAATTCGTATTTCTATGAATGTGCGATGGAAACCACTTCAAAATTTGCTAAACCTCATAAGTTTATTAGGAGCATGTTGTTCCGGTCTTTGAAATTTGATGATATTGGGTTGGAAATTATCCGCAAATATGCTTCACTTGATGATAAATTAACTTCAAAAGCTACGCTCGAAATATTTTCTCGAAATGCGCACGAGTTTGAGGCATTATTAAATTGAATGTTCCCAATTGTAGTGCTTAATCCAATCGGAATTGATAATACATAGAAATTGACCGGATTTGACTCTGATCAGTATACTAAAAATACCACCGATGCTAGCTAATTTTGAGGTTATTTGAAATTGCAGCATCATCTTTTTCCTAAACTAGAAATAAGGAGTCAGCAATACATCCGATTTGAAGGTTTAATAACAATCGGAAGTCAGCTATTATGACGAAATGGTCACTTTCGTTTGCAGACATATTCATATGCCAACCAGGCTTAATCAATACTATTGCAATATTATACGTGGGACTTGAACACCAATACTTCTGGCCGATCTTCGAAGATTTAGTTAAATCTGAAGCCTTATATCGAATAAAGGAAGCAAATGTAATTTATTTTTACATAGTACGTATCTATATTAAGGTCCTTCTTCAAATTCGCTCGCGATATCTCTCGCGAAGGGTTACTGCAATTCAACAACTGTGAAAATATATAACTTGTTGATGTTTTGTGTTATGTTTTGATGAATGTGTACCGGTTTCATTATAATGCTTTTTCATTCGTTACATACTTTGCGCAAATAATAGCACATATTTTTTGATGTTAAGCCTGATCAAAATCCTACAGAATTGGTTGCAAAGAGTATTGTCACTCGGTTTGCTTTGTCTAATCCTTAGGGGTTTGATTGACATCAAGCCAAACAGCTTCGGTTACTTCGCTTGCTCGATCTGTTCAAACCAAATCTGCTCTTGACAAAATGCCGATCGCTTCATTTTGCTTTGGCATCTCGGTAATGAATTATCTATGGTTAATTGGTTTAATAACATCATCTGCAAGCTCTCATGATTTCCTGTTAAGGTTTTGCCTTTCAACATACGATTCTCATTTTGGAAAATTGTACATAAAGTTTGGGGAAAGATAGATTCATGATACCAGTCGTGGTCTAATTGAGATAGTAAGTACACATGAATAATGCGATAATGACGAGGAAGGCAGTTATTCCGTAGTTTTGTTAATCATTTTTCAGGCTGCATACAAATTGACGTCTTACCAGCTTAGAATTCGATTTTGAACAAGTAGGTTTCTGTATATTTGGAGGATCATAATCTCATTGACCACCCCTATTAACCACAAGGGCTCACTAACAACGTTTGGGGACTCCAAACCGCCAATAGAAACACATCCTCAGAATTCACTTGATGACCTATGTCGAGCTTTACACATTACTAGAACATCTTCTGGCTATATGTTGGCTTTGATAGTGTTTGCATCACTCAGCACAATACATCATGAGACTTAACTGGAGCATTTTGAGGCCAGCTTCTCAAAATCTATAAACTAACCTTCTGTATTCAGAAACATGTCTTCAATATTTATGGAAAATCAAATACCTGTACAATTAAAAAGAATATAAATACAAGATTATAATTTATTTAGGTCATTTTATTGCCTTAGACAACAGCAACAAAAACACAAGCAGATTGAGTAATATCACGTAACATATATTTCCTGTCTAGTGTTTGATATCGATCGGATCTATTTTTGATTTCTTTCGCGTACGTTTAGTAGAGATCGATATGAACTATCGGAAATGTGATCCTTTACACTAACGTAGCTTTTATTATGAAGCTATAAACAAAAATAGGTTTTATTCAACAAATATGACTCAACTGAGAAGGAAATAGGTGAGCAAAAGTGAGTGGTCGTGAAATAGTATTTCTATTATACTTTAACGTGCAAATAAATCGCGTTCAAATTAAAACAACAAACACATTTCTGTTGGATTTGAAAGGTTGCACGATAATATATCAATTAAAATCCTTGAATCATCCTTCTGAATGTGGTGGCTATTTCATCATGCGCAGACGGTATGTTCACTAACGTCCATAGCCAGCTGCTTAGATGAAGTGAACGGTTATTAATGATGTTGTACGTGTCTATTTTCTTTGGAATACACTCCTCAGCACTATTGTTACCGCTCCCAGCGTCGAAACATTCATTCGAAATTCGGACACGTATTTGCTGCATAACGAATTGATTACGCCGCCATATTAACTCAGAACTCAGAAAGTTTTATGGAAGAAAAAGCAGTAAGCTTAACACTAACCATAGGATGGCAATGTATATGGAATAAAAAATATAAAATCTCTCAAAAATCAATAGAGAGAGTCACATACCGCATGGATCGTCATAAACTCATCGAGTTTGGAAGCGAAAACCTTAACAGATTCCAAGCGTGTGATTTCTTCAATCAAAATAATCCAAGTGAAACAAATTCTTACCGAGCAATAATTACGACGAATATCCTATCGAGAATGCTTAAAGCCTTTGAATGCTTTCGTGTTCGAATAAGGCCATTTGGTTTTAGCAAGTGTTTTAAGGGAGGATTTTCAGTATGCAAGATTTTGAATGCCAACAGAAGGTCACTCCGTATCCGTCGTTGGGTAAAATCTTGTAGATTTAGTTCTAACATTCGCTCTTTGAAATGCACATTTCTGTAACGGGAGACCAATTTTGTCGCACGATGATAAATCTTGTCAAGTAGTGAGATATCCTTCCTCAGCAATGGTGCCCAGTCTCACAGTAAGTATTGCATTTGACTATACGTGTCACTACATGATTATGTTTTATTTCTTTTTCATGAACGAATATACTATGCAATGGTAATTGTGAAGCTATGTGATTTTGTCGCCAAAATTTCTTAAATCTTGAACAGCTAAAGACTAATGAAAGGTCTACTTTGGCGACAAATGAAATTATGTTAAATTATGAAACGATCTGGAGTAATAGTAATGGTGCGATCTGCTTAACGGATTTGCTTTGGATTTTTCATCAAAACCCTATCTCATATCATGCGCTCAACTTTGGAATGTAGTTTAAACGACCTATGAATAACTTTTTTAACAAATCAAATCCAATTCACATGGCATTCAGAAAGAAGGTTGTTATTAATATGACATGCAACGAAATTAAAAGTTATCCTTTTTGTCCATTGATAACTAGAAATCCAAATAGGCTGTACCAAGATTAAGTTTCTTCCTGTTAAAATGTTCATTAGAATGATATATTTAGGACCCGGGTGCATAAAGATTAAAGTCAACTTGCTTTGTGTTTGGTGAACGAGTAAAATAGGGACGAATGTAATGGCTTGTATAACTAGTATACCGTTTTTGCCGCGGTTCGTGACCTAATGTAGATTCCACGTAAGCGTGTGTTTAGCACTACACATGGGTGTTGATCATGGCATGCTCAAACAGGTTCTATGAGAATAAAACACGGATGAATCACTTGCTGCTCACATTGATTGTTATATGAGTAAGCACCGTTTTGTTTGTCTTCAATCAGTTTACCGTACGTGATGAGTATTCTCATTCTGCCATTGCGATCAGAAATTTTATTACAAACCGTAAAACGTTATACGAGATTATAATCAAGATGCGCCTGTGTCTAATAGATATACCATTGGTGAGAATAGACGAACATTTTGTTCAGATACACTTGAATATTTTCAAACGGTATAACGGCCTGCATCAGCCGCTTACAGTTCATTCCGTTTCGTAACGGAACTGCTCCTCGTTAACAGATACCCGTGTGAGACCCTATTAAACGTTAACATTGTTCAAAATAGCCATATAGTATTAACACCAGTCCATGAACAAATAATATCCTAACTGACTGGAAATGGCGGGACCTTAAACAGCTAAGCAATCTATTAAAGAGCAAGCACAAACGAACTAAAATGAGTTGTGCTTACTCCTCGAACGGAACATGCATTCAACCAAGTTTCGTGAACGAGTAGAGCGGCATCAGCTCGGCAACTTCCTATTGGATTTCACTACCATGCATCATAACAAACTTTCCTCGTCACTCCACTTAACAACTTATGAATGCAAATTATTTTTCACTCTGTAGAACGCAACTTAAAATCTTTCATAGACTGAATCGGAGTTTATATGCGTATTCTTTCGGTTATTTGAGCTTGCAAATAGCGATTATTCCGCTCAAAACGAGTTCAGTTTTTAAAACCATCAAACAAACAGCAAATACCGTGAAGAAAATAGGCAATTTTTCGCGAGACCAACACAGTTTTAGAAAGGGATACTACTTCCTAACTAGCCTCATCCATATAATAACGAATGGACTCGAGCAGTAGATGTTGGGATGGGTTTACTGACACTTAATCGTCGACACTTAATCCTTAGACACTTAACCACCAGACATTTAATCCTCAAGTCACTTCATCCCCAGTCACTTAATCTTCAGTCAGTCAGTTTGATAACTTCTGACGAATCCGCATATCTCAGCATACTTCTTTTTCTGTTTGATATGAACCCCAGCACTTGCTTGAAGAACTGAGACCGTATGCTGTTGGCAATCCATTCGCAAACCGTTAAGAAACGTCCACATGGTGGGATGTTGGCAAGAAAAGAGTGACTGTAATGCATCATTCAACGGCATAATAATTAGGCGTAAATGATCGACAGCCTCATTATCTGCTTTTATCCCTAGTTCACTTATTTTTCGTTGCATGGTGTGACATCTCGAGCAATTCAGCGATAGTCAACTACAAAAAATTGACGTTCTTAAAACCAGAAGTTATCAAACTGGGGATTAAGTGACTGAAGATTAAGTGTCTGGGGATCAAATGTCTTGTGATTATGTGTCTAGGAATTAAGTGTCGGCGATTAAGTGTCTGACGATTAATTGTCTGACGATTAAGTGACCGGACACCGTTGGGATTATACCATTCATGTATACTACCTGGATAGGTTGAAAGCCCTTGACCGCCTAAACCGCAGTATATTCTTGAAGAAACAGAAATGTCGTGGTATCGCTGGCAGCCTATTAACCTGGTAAAGAAATTGCCTGACCGATCGGCTCGTTCAAGTCTCTGTGGACGGTGCTTTGTTGAAGTCGGTAGCCGTGACAAGTGGACTGTCTCAGGGATACGTCCTCGAAACGATGTTGTTCGCACTTTATGCCAATTACATGTCGGCTCTCATCAAGTGTATAATCGTACAGTTCGCTGGCGATATAAAAGTGTGGTCGATGATGAATAAGTCGGAAGATTGCGCACTGCTCCAGAATGATCTGCACAAGCTCCATATTTGGTCCCTAAAAGATCGCCTATTCTTCAATTTTCAATTGTCACATGTTTAACCTCCGAAAATATGTGGTGCGCACAGCCTCTCGTGGACCTTGGAACAAATTGACTTGGGTGTGCTGATAAGCAGCACCCTAGGGGATGTCGAGACACTGTAACTACGCCGACCGGAAAACCACAGAAATTTTAAAACCTAAAGAGAATTTTCGGGAGGTTCTGAAGTGCGTACATCAGACCAATGATGGAATATGCAGTTCAAATACTGTTTAAAATTATGTTACGAATTTGCTAATAATATAACATCATGCTACAAACTTGTTGTCGGACTCAGGCGGAAACCATACAATGAGCGAATCAAAACCCTGAATTTATTCGATTATCCACTTCGTCGTCTCCGAGTGGATTTGGTTTAAAATATTTTGACTACCGCAAATCACCCTCTATAATGCTTATTTAATCTACGGGACGCGTGTAATACAAGAGATTCACACATCGACTCTAAATGTCCCTCACTCGCGACTCAACTGTAGAAGACATTTTTGCCGTGTGAGTTTGTTTTACTTAGAAGAATCTACCCGATTATGTTGTAAACTCCGTTTTTGCTCGATACATTATTCGTAGTTCCCATATTATTCTCTGGTTTTTGTAGAGATATTTGCTTTTTAGACTATCAACAAACCTATTAAGTTGCATGAAAAATGTCCTAATAACGTTCCAAACGAGAGTCTAATGGTGAGAGTATTTCGAAAACCGGATATCGAGCAACCATGATCAAGAAATTAAATGATTTAATCTAGAATCAAAGAGCAGAATCAATGTTTAGCCGAAATGTTGATTGCATTTTAGACAGACGCGAGACAATCAGACGCTTGAAAATTGGATCCCTTTACGAGAGGAGCCATTTCGCATCGAGAGTTAGCTATATCACGAGTCTCAGTACATGGTTGCTAATAATATATGTCACGTGTTACAGCTTAAGCTGGTTCGGTCGATATCGATGTTGTCCACGGCAATGAGAGAACCCGAAATAATTGTTTTTGGACACGTAAGTTCGACAGAAAGATTTGGATCGTGATTGCTTCAGTTGTACTCCAACCAAGTCTTCGTGAAACGTAAACGGCAGAGAACACATCTTCTAGTTTCACTCGGGTGGGGTAGGATTGAGTCGATGATCTTCTTAGAACAACTTTTGTTTAAAAACAACTCTGGTGTTTAACTTTGTTTACCGCTTTTCCACTGTTTCAAGGCTCACTGAAACTGATCTTACTGTCTCCGCCTGATGACGGCAAACAGCCAGAAACCGGTAGTGGTGTGTAAGGGATGAGGATGTGAGCACCACAATACATCGGTCTTCAATATGCGCCTCGAGTGCTTGGCCAGGAATCACTTTGTGATTCTGTATTTGAACATCGTGGTTCGTTGTACGAACCCTATATAACAGTGGCATACAAGTTTAACTTTGTTTACCGCTTTTCCGCTGTTTCAATGCTCGCTGAACCTGGTCTTACTGTCTCCACCGGATGACGGCAGACAGCCAGAAACCGGTAGTGGTGTGTAAGGGATGAGGATGTGAGCACTACAATACATAACTCTGGTGTTGCTCAGATATTCGCTTTTTCACTTTCCACATCGTATGGCTTGATGTGAAATCCAGAAAAGGATATCCTTCACTCGAATTATGTGTGATGTTCACAAAAAAGGGATTTTAGTCAAATATTAGTTCTTTTCTACAAGACCTTCGAAAAACCGTCAGCGAGCAAGCTTTAGAGGTTACTAGAAAATAGAGCACGAAAATTGATGCGTAAAATCCCAAATCACGGAGAACATGTTAGTTTTATTCAATAAACCGTATAACAAATACATTCTGTTTAAAAAAGTAAGTCTGCAAAGATTAAACGAAAAGAAAGCTAATTCCGTTGTAGAAATTTTGCCGTGATAAATGTGTTTTAATTTCAAATATCGATAGATCAAACGGATCACAGAGAGCCAGTGTGAAATTCATTTTTTGTAGCAACTGCAACGAAAAGAAAAATTCATCGGGAAAGGAAGTAATTCATATACGCAAATTTGTTGTACAACTTGTAACTATAAACTTAGTTCGAAAGTGAGTAGACGTGAGATTCGGCATGGTGTCACTTAATTTAAATAACAATGAAACAGTATACAAGATTATACTTGAATGCCACTGATGCATAGGGTTCGTACAACGAACCACGATGTTAAAACACAGAATCACATAGTGATTCGTGTTCAAGCACTCAATGCGCTTATGGATGAACAAAATGATGTGTTGCCACTGAACATAATCTTCCTGTCACCACCTGATGACGGCAAACAGCCAGAAAGCGGTAGTGGTGTAATTTCGGTTGATATGAGTAACACATTACTTTCGTCATACATGGGCACCTTGAGTGCTTGACCACGAGTCACTATGTGATTCTGTGTTTGAACATCGTGGTTCGTTGTACGAACTCTATGCAACAGTGCAATTCAAGTATACACTTGCTTACCACTTATCCACAGGCTCAATGAACCTAATCTTACTGTCTCTACCTGATGGCGGCAAACAGCCAGAAACCGGTAGTGGAGTGTAAGTGCGGGGGATGTGAGCAACACATCACTTTGGTCATCCATAAGCGCATTGAGTGCTTGAGCAAGAATCACTTTGTGATTCTGTGTTTGAACATCGTGGTTCGTTGTACGAACCCTATGTAACAGTGGAATTCAAGTATTACCTTGTTTACCATTTATCCACTTTTTTAGGGCTTACTGAACCTGATCTTACTGTCTCCACCTGATGACGACAAACATCCAGAAACCGGTAGTGAAGTGTAATTTCGGGGGATGTGAAACGGTAAGTTAACATTGTGATAGACGGAATGCATATATTCTTGGCAATCGATCCAAATATATTCTTACATAATCGTCATAAGAAACAACGGCAGACCTCGGTAACGAGTACCGAGTGATCCTTTGATATAAAACCGCCGTAGCCCGTGCAGGTCGATCTAGTTCTACAGACCTCATTACGAATATTATCGTTGCGTATGCGTATTCATGACCCTTCTCCTCATGAACCATGGTCATATGAGTATGTATGAAATCACAAACCGGATCCAAGCAAAGTGCCGCACAATCAAAAACTGCAAGTGGGCTAAGATACTGTCGGGTTGCCCAGGGTTAGATAGACACGATAAATTAATATTTTCCACATACCAGTGGCAAAACAATTTTACCGCGGTGTTAACATCGCAGTACACAAGTATGCCATGATTGCACATGCAAGTGTTATAAAATAAATAAAAAAACGCTTTAGGCGAACCTATTCAACATTTTAGCATAGGAGAACAAAATACGATGCATGGTTTGAATAGAAACATTCGAAGGACAATATACCTATCAGAATAAAGAGATACATTTGGCAGGATCGAAGGCTGATACGTATCCCGACATCATTTAGAAATATCAAAACCTGATCTAGTGGGGAAGCAAGAAATGAAAGCTCACAAAATCGACTTAATGACCAACTTTTGGAAAAATAGCTGATAAGAAATACTGGAAGTTGAGAGAACGAATGCAAGCTATTTAATAAACCACAAACCGCTCGGACGTCAATGAACACTACGAGTAAATGAGTGTGGAAAAATAAATTGTGGGAATATAAAGGTCTTTCTGCGCCAAATTTTCACACCATTTGACCCCGATTCATAAGGATTTGTTTTTTGGTGATTGCTATTAGGTTGAACTAGGTGTAAAAATTTTGCTAGCGATAATTTCTCAGTTAAAAATTTCATTCATGCTGTTATTAATGCAAAGAAATTTGAGTGCAATCGGTTAGAGCAGTTTTTGGGTAACGTTTCACTTCTGACACAGAAGCTTCGTCAGACCAAGGGTGATAGTCAGGACAGGGAACATGATTAAGTAGTAGTCAACCCACCGCCACTTATTTGACCTTACCGCTAAACAGCCTATAGTACGCCAACACTGTGTCACGTCTCGTGGGAATGACCAGGATCAGTGGTCCATTTTCCTCACAGTGTGTGTCCACATCAATCTAATACAAGTGAACAAAAAGCTTCTGTCAGAAGTAAAACGTTACCCAAAGACTTCTCTAACCGATTGCACTCAAATTTCTTTGCATTCCGGATAAACGATCGGTCCCAAACATATTCCAATCGATTAGTAAACATTAAATTGTGGCATCTCCATATCCCTGGACAAAACAGTGTCTAAATGATTACCACCTGTTTTACATGGCAGCCCATTATTTGTTAGAAAATGGTGTCCAAGTAGTACATAAATGCAGCAGTGTAGAATATTTTGTTCCAAGCATCACAAAAATTCGAAAAACGACAAGGGTATATCCATTTTGGCAAGCAATGTGAATCGAAATTGGTCAGTAAGCGAAAACATTGCGTTGCTAAACATGCTCTTGCTTCATTTGCATCTGAAACCAAAGTAAACATTGATTGCCTCGGTTGTAACAGATCAGCATGATGCTGCGTTAGTGTAGCAAATCCCATGAAATTCACACTCCTTGATTCACGGCCAAAACCTCATTGGAACTCGACAGCATGTTTACCCATGTAGAGTCTCATACCATTTCTATTTTCTTTCTATTTCGTTTGTCATATCTGTCTAGGCTTGGGCAACCAGACAGTATCTTAGCCCATGCGCAGTCTCTAACTGTGCGGCACTTTGCGACTTGTGCTTTCATACATACATACATACATTACCCATGTGGCATGAACATACGGAAAAGTGAACAAAAGCACACGCATGAACTCACTTTCTCAATTTAAAGCCGCCTCGACTGCCTTCACGCATTTCTCGTGATAATCACGCTGAGCAAGCAACAATTGTCTGAGAGCATCCCTGTGCTTATCCTGTAATATTTGATGTGAGACGCGAGTTTGTGGTACAAAACAGCATTTTTTAAACAAAGCAATACATCATTGACATGAGTGGTGCAGCACTGTGCAGACGGATGATAAGAAGGATGAGTTTCACCATGATTAATTTAACAAAGTCATCGGAAAATTAGGGTCACAAGAGTGGATTTGAATGGTAGTTGCAACAGTAAGCATAACACGGTTATGGATAGGACCTATATACGACGCAACACACTAAAAATGTAAAACGAGTTTCGATAGTGTTTAAAATCTACTAATTTTCAGAACGTAAAAATGGGTAGAGTTGTAACTTGGTCGTTTGGCAGGCCATCGCGATATCCAGGCAACAATGGATAACGTTCCGTCGCCAATCGAACCAGCGGGAAACGAACAAATCTTTCAACGATTCTTATTCTAGTTCGCTATATTTATAGTACTAAATAATTTTTGTAAACATTTATGTCATTCGAAAACGGAATCCAAAACCAATGAGTAAGTCTACGGAAATAAGAAGCTTGTGTTTTGCCCAGCTCTCTCGATCTACATGTCGCGAAAACATCATGGATCGAGGCATCGATTGTGAAATCATGAGTCTGATTTAGGAGCAGAGACGTGCGTGGTAAAGTGATGAGATTTAGCTAGTTGCTCAGTAATAATTGGATTCAATGTATTGTGATCCTCATATTCACAGCACTTAAACACCACTACTGGTTGTGAGCTGATTTCCGTCACCCTATGAAACACTCTTTTCTTATTACGAAGGAAAGAACTGGCCTGTTGATTTTAACTGAAAATTTTCACATTTCCCGTTTATTATTTTGGCCTGTTATACCAGGTGAGTAGCTAACTACTTACTGTATGGTAGTAAAACCGTAACAACAAGCGCCAAGACAATAATGGAAACTAGCTGCAACCACAAAGAGAGTCGCAAGAACGACAGCTTTGTACATTTGACCTTTAGTATACACTATTTGTGCATCAAGCCTGAACACGGTCAAGGCTAAACTTGACAAGTATATGTTGACCACGGATGTGCATTCGTAAAGTACTTTGTGCTGTGCGGCTATCACCGTGCTAAATTGAATTGCAACCGGTAGTGAGCTGCATGCTGAAACACGATGGATTCTCAAAGCCACTTCTATTTCTATTTTCCAATATCTGTCTAAGCCTGGGCAACCTGACAGTATCTTAGCCCACGTGCAGTATGACTGTGCGGCACTTTGCCTGCATCAGGCTAGTGCTTTCATATATAATATATATATATATATATATATATAGAGAGAGAGAGACCATTAAAACCCAGAATTACCTCGAAGTATGGAGCAGGACATCTATTGTCACTATGAATGGTAAGGGTTAGCGAACACAACACAGGTTTGGCGTTCACGCGGTGAGATGTCGTCCACAATACAACCGGAAGCAGAGTTACAACTGAAAAGTTTAGCTAAGCTATCGACCAGTTCTACACTGACGTCACAGATAGCTAGTTATATTATTGGTCGATATCGACCAACGGAGGACAATAAATAGCCTGCTTCAAGTAGATTCTCGGGTTAGGCACGATTGCCACAGCCAAACGAACCCATGTAGCAAGGAAGCAGATTTTGATGGATAATGATATATCAAGCCTTGTGAATTAGGGTGCAACGGCACGAAACTTAAAGTGTTACTATTGGTAAGCAAATTGTAAAACAAATTCTACACTTTCAGTTTTGAACTGAGAAAAAGTGATGCGACTGCTAGCCGCTGAGATCAAATTATAGAAAAATTAAAAGCAATACAAACTAATTGGTACTGCATATCGCTGTGAACGATTATCACTTCTTAATCCGGTTGTGTAATCACACAACACCCCGGAACATAGGAACGACATTTTAATGAGATGCGCATCATCAGTTATGGTAAAAGAATAGAAAAGCAATGAAACAAGAGAAACTTACAAACTCATCGATACATCGTTGCAACTCTTGTTTGGTTACGTCCACTTGACGGTCGAACAACATTTGTGCTTCTGTGACTTGCTGTTCCAGTTTCTATACAAAGATTGAAAAATACTTTCGCAGTAATAGCAATCTTGGTACCGAGGACGTCGATATTGTTGAGCGCAAACGTTTTCACAGATCACATTTCAGCTTCCTGTTATTTTTTATTCCTCAAATTTGTCTAGGCCTGGGCAACCTGACGGTATCCTAGCCCACGTGCAGTCTCTGGCTGTGCGGCACTTTGCCTGGATCAGGATTGTGCTTTCATACCATATCATTCTATATTCTGCTTTTGGGTGCTTTGAGAATAATGTTACAATCTTACAACTAGTATTAACAGTTTCGTTTTCTAACGCTAGAAAGTTTAACTTTATACGATCGATCTGCTATTACTATTTTATCAATCGCGATGAGTGCCTTTCTTTATGAAAGTTGAAACATCCGTATTTCCATGATACTAGAGATTAAATTAATCAGAAATTAAATCATCAAGATTCAAGTTATCATTTCAGTAGTCGGTAGTAGTAGTAGTAGTAGTAGTAGTAGTAGTAGTGGTAGTAGTAGTAGTAGTAGTAGTAGTAGTAGTAGTAGTAATAATAATAATAGTAGTAGTAGTAGTAGTAGTAGTAGTAGTAGTAGTAGTAGTAGTAGTAGTAGTAGTAGTAGTAGTAGTAGTAGTAGTAGTAGTAGTAGTAGTAGTAGTAGTAGTTTCATTTCATACATTCTAACGAAATGTGACGTGGATGATCACTGTACTTTCTTAACAGTTGTGGTAAGAATTTTGAGGGTTTTCTCTGGGAATATTAAATTGCTTTCAACAAACGTTTACTAAACTTACGTATGTGAATCATTTCGAAAATAGTTAACATATCAACTATATTTTCGCCTCGCCAGTTGCAGAAAAATCTACTGAATCCTGGAGAAGCGTGATTGGAAACTATCTGGCCGGATGAAATTTCGTCAATCACTATCATGTTGCTGGCAATCCAAAGTTTTCCACAACACTATAAAGTGTATCTTCCGTTCGTTCATTGTATTTTAGACATTTGTGCGGATAAATTAATTTTATTCGTAAATAAAGCATAGTTTTTCTTCTTTTTCTTCTAAATCACGAAAAGCTTGATTCAGAAACTTTAACAAACTGCACTGCGCTAGATGAATTTACTCACCATTTTTTTGCCTTGATCATTTCCTGCACGTTTCAGTAAAGTCTTAGCTCGATCCAAATCCAAACGAGCATCTTCAAGTTTTTCTCGTTCGATCTAATCAGAAAAATGTGTGCCAAAATGTAACTGAGACATTTTATAATAACTTTTTATATTACATGGAAACGGCAACAATGCTGGTATAAAGATAAGTAACGCCGAAAGGTTAGTGTGTAGAAATTAATGATTGCTTGTTACGATGTTTTGCAAAAGTTATCGCAATTTTTTAAAAGCAGTCGTTCAGTAAATGCTAGACAACAAATTAGTCTTGGCAAAAGAATTTCTATTAAATGGTTAAAATTTCAAAACCAATAGCTTAATTCACGAGTTGGTCAAAATCGTAAATAGATGTGTTATTTGTTATTACGCACAAGAATGTAGTGCGGACGTTTTTACTAATGTTGTTGAATGTAATTGAGTAAAAGCAAAGGGTAAAATATTTTATAGTACAATCGATTTGCTAGCTTTCACGGAGAGTTTAAGACAATGTTTAGCAGTGAATGAAATCCGTATGTACGCGTTTATTTTAATGAACCATCATGGACAACATCAAAGTGGTTGTATATACCCAATTATTTATTGTAATACAATCTGAGTGTATAAAATCCTACAGACGGGAAATGTTGGAAATTAAAAGGCTGCGAAATGTTAAGAAGAAAAAGCACAGATGAACAGAGCTGGGCTGGCTACATCTGGAATTGAAAACGCATATAATCACGTTTTGTGAACGAGTGGAGTAGGACAGCTTCTTTGCAGCTTTCAGCTTCATGAAACATCGCGAGATTTCCACTTTATTCAAATAGAATACATACAAAATAAATCGAATATTCCAAGAAAATGCACATATAACCGCCATTAAATGCGATTTTGAGTTACATATGGGAAAGTGAATAACCACGGTTGAGTCTGATCTCGCAGACCTTAATTAGGGAGACGAGTTGCCTCCTTATTCAACCAGGCTGTGATTCGAGGCCGTCGTCTAAATGCGGCAGTTCGGATACTAGCCAGGACCTTATTCGTAAGTGAAGGTGACAAGGATAACCTATTCGGTAAGCCAATGATTTCCCATTTGCGAAACGTGGCATAACCAGCAAGGTCTATGCACGTTAAATTGTTTTTTGACATCTGCTACAAATAGTTGCGTTACGAATCCGATGGTGACAAGTAATACCTGCAGACGATGTGTTACATCCTTTCACTATGTCATCAGATATCACATGCGTACAGTAAAATCGTGCAAACTGTCGCCACATATCCTTTTGATCTTTAAAAACAAGCCTCTTTAACGCTACAATTCACCCAGTTTACGAAAGGCTGCTGTAGCTCTGTAAATGTGAACAGCATCAACTTTATAAAAGCGAGCGTTACTGGTAATACATTCACCCATATAGGTATAACAGTATACAGTCGTGAGTTCTTCATTATTCAATTTTAGTGCAGTTTCTGTATTCTATAAAAGGGATTTACACTTGAAACGTGCGAACCGTACTCCAGATGATGATAAGATACTGCATAGTCGATCCAAAGTATCCTAAGCATAGATCAAAAAGGAAAACGACGTTTTCAACATTTTAACCAAAACATATACCTAGAACAGTCTACCTGAGTTCTGAGTGGTGCTAGGTCTGTACTAAATGCCTTATTATGGCACCACTTAAACATTGAACAAAAATGGGGAGATTGGACACGTTTTTCGCGCACTAATGACTAAAAGAAATTCGACTGACAGGCTAATGTATACACTGGCGCACCTATACCTATTGAGCTATTCTTTCCTAAATATGTCCCCGTGCCTTTGAGGGATACCATTTGAAATAAGGTGCTACACAATGTGTTTCTAACAACCGAATCAAAGGCTCCCCATAATCAAACGTTTCGCTACAGTGAGTTGCCGATATGCGTGCTGATGTTCTATGGCTAACCTGCGAGTGAATATGTGATCAGCACATCCCATACCGCGATGGAATCTTGTTTCGTGTTATTGCTTTCGTGATTCCTCGTACTAGGTATGGCGCTAGAGACATTGAAGTAACAAACTTGGACATGACGCGCGTAAAGCTGATTGCATGAGAACATTGCATGAACATCGCGTATACCGTATATCATTTTGAAAGTTGTGGAAGAAAATGTTACTTCCGAATCTGAATGCAGAATCATGCAGGGCAGTGATTAGTACGAAAATATTTGCCTGAGATGCACACCGTGTTTAGGCTCAAAAAAATGTTCAATGAACAAACAAAACATATCCATGTAATGTAACATTAAATAATATTGGAGTCATTAGCGTGTTAAAAAATCCAAGATGAAATTCTAGCTCACAGTTGCTGGTCTGCAGTAGTTTTGCAAGTAACTGCGTAGCCAAGCCGCGTATGTGGAATCGATGGCTTGTTGAAGTTCTTGTCTAGCAGTTCCAATGAATGTTTCACATTGTCCAGCTTTGTTCAAAGCAGCTCCTGTTTTTGAACAGAATATTGCAATTTAGGGACAATTAGTTAGTTGACAATTTTAATAAAAAAGTTAATAAAAAATAAAAATAATAAAATTTATGTAAATATTTTGACGAAATTTTTCAAGCAGAATATGAATATGTCATAAATAAAAATATCATTTGTGAAAATTGTCGTCGGAATTTGAAAACGAACCATGCGAGGATCTTTGATCAATTCGTTCACTGATCGACACGAATACGTCACCAAGTTTGGAGTATTCGCTTGTGCGTGCTTTTTTTCGATCCATTGTTTGGAGCATCTTATCTTCCACCCGGTTGGCTGAGCATATAAATAAAAACGTTTGTATTGGATCACATACAAAAATGCGATGTTCCGTAAAGAAGATTTACCAATTATTTTTTTGGTCAAAGAAAATCAGCATGGTAGCCATGATTACAAAAGGAAGCGGCTTTGCTGCAACGCGTATACAACCGTGAGACAAAACTAGTGACCAGACTATACAACAGAGTTTGTTCGACATGAAATTTATGGTTACTGTAATTTATTCGCTTCATAGACCATAAAACTTGGAATTTGAATTACTTTCAATTGAGAAGTCGAAAAGGGTGATGAGGTTGAGTTA
This sequence comes from Atriophallophorus winterbourni, assembly GCA_013407085.1. Lineage (NCBI taxonomy): Eukaryota > Metazoa > Platyhelminthes > Trematoda > Plagiorchiida > Microphallidae > Atriophallophorus > Atriophallophorus winterbourni. The sequence goes on along the minus strand of JACCGJ010001503.1, from coordinate 42,384 downwards.
TCGCTCCTGAAATATATTAATTAAAATATTGTGTTGACCAAAAAATCTAATTTTTCGTGTTTAAATATGTGTAAAATTTCAATATAACGTAATTATGATTACTGTTTAAAAATTATTCATAGAATTACTGATGAAAGGCAGACGAACTGAATGTTTCCAAATCCTGTCAAAAAGCAGTGAAAACTTATATGGAAACATTGCTCATGAATTTTAACATGTGTTAAGTAGGTTCGAAAATTGTACAGCTATTTCGAAGCTTTTTCTTTCTAAGACCGGGAAAATTCGTTGAACATGCTAGTTAGCATCTGAAAAATTCGAACAATACAATTGTGATGCCTCAATAAAGCATCGAAATTCCATACCTAGATTTGGTTCTGCTATGGCATCAGCCATGTTCACTAAATTGTTTGCCCATTTCTGACGTATTTGACATTCTTTTGACAAATTTTCAACGGTATGATCTATAGGAGTCTTTTCACTAGTCGCGAAAGCTTCCTCTGCTTTCTAGATAAGTTAAAAAAATAAGGAAAAGAAACACTAACTTGTAGAGTCCTATTAAAAAAATTGGATACATCCGAAGTGAACTTGGTCGTCATCCCGGAATAACACAATAGGTTTTAAAATACCGCCAAGTTTTAACTACCTCAAATATGTATATATTTTATTATTTCAAGTTCGTGTTGCATATGGCTGAATGTGGATAAAAGTTAATCACCGACACATATTCCTTTCAACGGCATGCGGTTGAGCATCCGTCACTTTGATATTAGGTATACTGGTCGTATGTTTCCTACGGACTTGTTTCCATCTAAATAAATAATAAATAAAAAAATAAAGTCCAAGTTCAAGTTGCAGAGGGCTGATGGTGGCTAAAAGCTAATCACGCGCACAGATTTCTTTCGACTTATGCGGTTGAGCACTCGGCACTTAGATATCCAGTATACAGTTCATACTTTTCACACGTTCTTGTTTCCGAATATCTGGAAAGTAAGGTAGGGTTTCTCTTCACCAGCACGGTGAGAGGTCAGCTATTCATGAAACAATGCAATAATATGCGTGAACAATGTATGATTCATGAAAAGTGATACACAATCATAAACTGCATGTGGGCTAAAATGCTGTCAGGTTGCCAAGGCCTTTACAGATATCAGATAATAAAAATGTAACAATACGTTTTTTTGTTTTTAAGTTATTTAATAGACAATGTGCGGAAATATGGTAGGCTATTTCTCGTACGATTCTCTTTTAAAGCTCCACACATTTGAGAGATTTACTATACAAACTGGGAGCTTGTTCCAGAAATTGACCACATGTTTTCTGAAAAAATTGCTCACGGCCCGCAACCTGGGCCTACTATTAAGAAGTTTCATAGAATTACATCTTGTGGCTGCCTTAGGGGCAAGTTTAAGTATTTCAGTAATATTATCACTTGTAATACCCTTTAGAATCTTGAATGATTGTATTAGGTCGCTTCTCATCCGCTGTTTTTTTAGTGAGAACAGATCGATGTCCTTGAATCATGCCCCATATGATTTTTCTGCCTGACCCCCAAACATCCTAGTCGCATGACGCTGGACCATTTCGAGACATTGTAATGAATGAAATAACCTACCCAAGAATGGAAGTGAGAAGAAACCACGCTCACTCGAATTACACAGCATGTATTGATTAATGTAGGTTTATTCATAGATTTATTCATAGAATATATGCAGGTGAAAAGCCATGCTTTACAAGACCCACAAAAATGTACATCCGGTCGGATGGTGAAAAATATCAAAATATTGTTGGATCATTGTCAAACAAAAAACATACTTGTCCATGTGCATATCTAGTGATTTCTTAAAAACTTCAACGGTTCCAGATTGTACCACATGAGTAGGTAAACTGTTCCACAATTGCACATTGTAAGAGACATGTTAAGTGTTATATAGCTTTTAAATTCTTCCTTTTCCTTTCTACTTTCTACTTTTATACAATACCGATTTTTGTGACTTGAATTTGGGTTTTCTTTGTTTTCTCTTCAAAATTTAGAACTTAAACTTTGCTTTTTGTATTTGTCTTAATGGAAATCGTCTGTTCACATATTTGGTGAACCTTTTGTTTTAATTAATTGTTGAGGCCATTGTCGGTCATTGTTGTTGAATTTGGTTGCCATTTTGGGCACTTGTATTTTGACACCACTTTTGGGTGTCTTGTCTTTGATAGACATTTTGGACCTCAATTTTGGTAACTCCTTTCATTCTATTTATATCTCAGGTCGTGATTGAACTTGTTTGCATTTGATATAATTGATTCTGGAGTATTTTGGCTCCACTGTTTGCTGTAAGTTCCTATAAAGTTGAGGTTTGTATAATTATTGTTGTTGTAATTGTTTCTAATTATAGTACCGTATAACATCCGAATTGTGGTTTTGAATTTGTCGAACTAAGAAACGCGTGGAATACGCGTTATTCACGTCACAGACGTTACAGTACTCAACTTGGATTTGCAACAATTCGACTTTTGATTTGTAACGTATTTTCTCAACCGGAGAAATTACAGTGGTCAACTTGGATCGTTTCAATTGGATTCGCGTCACATTTGGACTTGACTGTCGCAGTATTGGTCTCAACCGTAGAAAATACTCTTTTTGTTTCGTTGCAATCGAAGCAGTATTGAACTTGGTCGACTCTCCGCTACGTCGTCAAAATCGGTGAACGAACCTAATCTATCATCAGAGTGAATCTGTGCGGATTGGAACTTTGAAGCTTGATCCATTTCACTAGATTTTTGTTGAACACTCAGTGACGTTCATTTAATTTATGTTTTAAAGTCATTGTTGTACATCTGTGATGCCTGAACGTTTAGCAAGTTTAGTGCTTGGTTCGGTTAGGTCCCTGAAAGATAGTCACAATGGTGCGGACGATTTTGAATCTCCATCTGTTGGTATACATGGACTCGACTGTAACTGTGCACCTTCTAAACGGGCACTTGAATTGGAGCAAGATTTAGCGATTGCTAAAGCTACAATCTTGAAATTAAATTATGGCACCTGTCATAAACGAACTTCAGGTCTACCTTGTCTTGTGGCCCACTCAGTTTTAGATGAGTTATTGGAAGAGGCCCGACGATTGATTTGCGAGTCAGAAGGCTTCGTGATCCTTGCTTCGTCAATGCATAAATGTCAGGTTGCCCTCACTCTATTGGAGTGCCAGGCGATATTGAATGCAAGTGACACTTTGCAGTATATTGTGCATATTATACCGACTGCGTTCCGGCAACAATGGGCTGATCTGAAGAGCGCTATATACTGCGAGGGGTTAGAAATTACGTTTCAGCAACTCACAGACTTTGTGTCTCGACGAGCTCGTATTGATTGGAGTCGATTTGGTCAGTTGTGTAAATGTTCCTTAAAAAATACAATAGCGAAGCCTGTTAGAATCAATAATTGTCAAGAAATGCTTTCTGTTGGTGCAAAATTGAAGGATGTTCAAGTTTGTGTTGTCAGTTGTGCTCAGGAGTTACCGGACAGTAAATTAGCTCAGTCGGATTCTGTGATTGAATTTTCCGACACTAATTCAGATACAATGGAGAGCCAGCCTGGCAAACCTTACACCTATTTAGCCCGAATAAATAGTAAACCTGGTTCACATGACAGTGAATCAGCCGAAATGGGGGCAACAGGTGATAGCTATGACAATTCATATGATTGGATTAAAGTGTTCCGTTGTGTACCTGAGGAGCCATTTGTGTTCCGAACTCATGATACACTAGAAATATTTTGCAGATTAGATTTGTTTAATTGGCGCGGGATGTCGCGGTTTGTGGATGAAATACACAAGGCTCGCTCGTGTTGGATAGCATACATTATCTTCTTGTAGGAGAGAGTGGCAAAACCGAAGGACGTGGTGGGTTTTAGTCTAGCAAATTTTTTCCCTATAAAAAGCCACATGTATCCAGTGATTGTGATGCGACGTGGCGTGTGTGACTCGCCACTAAATAAAGTCACTTGCTTTATTCTATTGTGCCTTTTTGCTTTATGGATTGCAGGTTGCACACACATTAGCTAAGTTGATTACACATTTAGACTCCATGGAAGAATTTAATGGGAGGTGTAAGAGACATTTTAAGTGTTATGTAGCTTTGAAATTCTTCTTTTTAATTTCTATTTACTACTTTTTTACAATACCGATTTTGTGACTTGAATTTGGGTTTTCTTTGTTTTCTCTTAAGAATTTAGAACTTAAACTTTGCTTTTTGTAATCGTGTTATTGGAAATCTTCTGTTCACATATTTGGTGAAGCTTTTGTTTTAATTCATTGTTGAGGCCATTGTCGGTCATTGTAGTTGAATTTGTTTGCCGTTTTGGACACTTGTATTTTGACACCACTTCTAGGTGTCTTGACTTTGATAGACAATTTGGACCTCAATTTTGGTAACTCCTTTCATTCTATTTATATCTCAGGTCGCCATTGAACTTGTTTGCATTTGATATAATTAATTCTGGAGTATTTTGGCTCCACTGTTCGCTGTACGTTCCTATAAAGTTGAGGTTTGTATAATTATTGTTGTTGTAATTGTTACTAATTACAGTACCGTATAACATCCGAATTGTGGTTTTGAATTTGTCGAACTAAGAAACGGGTGGAATACGCGTTACTCACGTCACAGACGTTACACACATTGCGAACGGAAAACGCATATTTTCGGCAGTTCAGCCTGCTATGCTGTTGGTAAAGTTTAGAATGGTGACCTCGCAGATGTATGTTATGGGAAAGATGAAACAAGAGACCGCAAGGATGATTTGTTTGATTAAGCACTGTCCAAATAAATATTAGTGCTCCTTGTTTCCTTCTGTATTCATCCGGATGCAAATTCAATGATTTTGGTCGCGTTTCTTATGGATAATTTTATAGTACCCGGACGAGTTTTGTCGCTCTGCGCTGTGGAGATTCTAATAGCAAAATATCTTTTTTCAACCTAGGATCCCATGCCGGTATAGCATATCCAACATGAGGATGGATGTACGTTGAAATCAATTTGCAGGCAATATTGGGGTCAAACGAACCTAGGACTTTTCTAAGGAGACCCAAGTTGTTTTCAGCTTTACAGGCAGCCAGTCGACATTGCATTGAGTTTCATAAGTCTAATTGGATAATCACACCTAAATCTTATTCGGAGGAGGCCGGTTTAATAACAGTACGACCAAGAAGCTATTCTTTGCTCCACTTGCTGTTGAGAGACAATAGGCTTCATTTCGAAGCAATCAGGGGCATTTCGTTGACTATTGACCAAGTGTGAATCATATTGAGATCCCGTTGCAGGTTCTGCGTGTCGTCTTTGGAGTTTATCTTGCGCCAAAGCTTTGCGTCATCAGTGAAAATAAGCACTGACGACTGCAATACAGTAGGCAAGTCGTTCATATATATCAAAAACAAAAGCGGTCCGAGGACTAATCCTTGTGGGACACCACGGGCAACTTTAATCGACTCGGATAGTTCGTTTTTGACTCTCACGTACATCTTACGAGATATCAACCATTCTTTAATCCATGAATGGAGTTTACCCTGTACTCCGTAGGTGATTAGTTTCGACGAAAGTATTTCGTGATTCACACGATCGAAGGCTTTTAAAAAATTGATAGAAATTTTGTCCACGGAGTAGCCGGCATTCAGTAGCTCAGACCAAGTTTCTTTTGCTAATAGCAAGTTTGTCAGGCAGGATCGTTTTTTCCTGAATCCACACTGTGCCTCGGAGATTAAATTATTAATCTCAAAGTGATTCCGTGAGGCATCAGCTATTATGGACTCCATTACTTTTGATAGCACTGGTAATAACGCTATCGGGCGATAGTTTAAAGGATCATTTCTTTTGCCACCCTTGTAGATGGGACTAATCAGGGCAGCTTTCCAACTTGCTGGTACAAAGCTCTGTTCGAACATCATCGTGAACACGTCAGACGTCGGTATTGCTAATTCGGAAAACAGATTATACAAAATGATTAGGTGTATATTATCTATACAGTGTGAACCTGTTTCCTTCATCGTCATTAATTTTGTTTGAAGAACGTTTGGGGGAAACTCCACCCCGTGAAGAATTGGCAGGCTGCAGCTGTCAGAGTTTGAGGGCTTTCTATGGGTCGACACCTGTGAGATAACTAATGCGAATTGTTGTCAGAAAACGTTAGCGCAATCTTTCAATGACATCACTATTCCAGTACCAGAGGCCAGTGTCTATATTCCCATTTTAACATTCCGGAGGTCGATGACGTGTTTATACAGATCTTTGGGACTTATAATGAATTTTTCGACAGGACTGATTTGGTAATAATAATATTATTCTTGGACATCCAAGGCATGCAATACATGATCATTTATTCAAAATTTGAACAGCAAAAGAAAATAGTACAGTGTAAGTGACTGAAGTGAGCAGGATTTTCAAACATTTTTTCCGTTTAATAAGGGAAATGAATATACACTAGGTAAGAAAAAATTTTCAATGTCTAAAAGAAATAAAATTTCATTTAAATTATGTCAAGATTCACGAATGGCAAGGATGCAAGAAACGGTATCAATTTATCGCCCAATTAACCACACAGCAATACTTTCTAGATTACTTAAAATAATAATAAAAAAAGCTATCTTAAATCACTTATCTCCAAGTTTCTTCTCTAAAGCTCAACATGGCTTCCTAAATAAAAGATCATGCATTACATGTCAGCTTGAATACCTTGACTATATTACTACATCGATAGATGAAGGTTTGGCAGTTGTAGTTGTCTTCCTAGACATAACTAAAGCATTTGATACTGTTCCTCATAAGATATTATTATCGAAACTTGAATCATATGGCATCGGAGGTAATCTTCTTTCCTGGTTAACTTCTTTTCTTACTGATCGCACTTACTCTGTTGAAGTTAATGGCCGTAGATCACGCAGCCTACCTATTCCCAGTGGGGTGATTCAAGGTAGCGTATTAGGCCCCTTACTATTTCTTATATATATAAATGACATACATAGCGTCATTTCGCATAGCAAACTGTTCTTATTCGCTGATGACATGAAAGTTGTCATCACTTTCCCAGCTAATCAAGTACAAACTTATATAGCTCGACTAAACAATGATTTAGCTGCACTTAAAGATTGGGCAAAAAATAATGGTCTAACGTTCTCAACAGCAAAATCTAATTTTATGCCTATAAGATGCACGATACAAAATAACTCAATCCTTCTAAACAATAATGCAATTCAAATGATTGACAGCACGCGTGATTTAGGATTTCGATATTCTTCATCACTCACTTTCAACGAACAGATACGCCACCTTATTACTAAAGCCAGACAAAGTATGAATACTATACACAGATCTATAATTCAGCCTCATTGTAAACTAGAAATGTATAAATTATTCACCATTCCTATCTTGACTATTGTAACATAATATATACTAATATAAATAAAACCGATAGCATAGTTTTAGAAAAGATACAACGTTCTTTCTCAAAATCAATAATCGGCTATACCACCAGACAATACTATAGAGAAAGATGTATACAACTGAAGCTCGATCCTCTATGGTTTCGCAGACTTAAGCATAACCTCATCTTATTCTTTAAAATACTGTCAACGGATAATATGGAAATACGTTCGAATATTCATATACGGCATGATTCTAAATATAGCTTGAGAAACTGTGAAAAAACTATTATGTTACCAAGGTTTCGTACTAAAGTAAGGAACAATTTTTTCTTGACTAAATATGCTAAACTGTGAAATCTTCTTCCAAAATATATAAGACTCAGTTTTTCTTTAAATGAATTCAAATCACATTTAGCTTTATTTCTTACCGTTGATAAAATTCGCAATCTCCTCAATTTAAATGTTCTGCCTGATGATTTATATAATAATGGCATTCCTGGTTATTGATATTAAATAAAAGTTCATATCGTTCGAAACAACATTCTCTCGCTTCTGAGTTTTTTTCTCCACAGCAAAATTCTCAATCCGCACTAAAATCAAACTGGCCCCCAGACCTCAAACTAGTGGAATAAACCACCTTCGCCTAACGGACAAGAAAACGGCTCATGGTCAGGAAAGATCAATCTATTTACAACAATCAAAATGAAAACGTATGGAACATCAACAATAGAGATTCTTCGCGCGTCTTTAATGGACCTTATCCATTGATCATCAGTGTTGCCGAAAACATTCTAGACTTTTCCTTGCAATAGCTGTGTTCTCGTAATATATCAGATCACGTACCGATCACCTGGAAACCATTTTAAAAACCGTTACCTTTATATTTATTGAACGTTAAATTCCGCTGAAACAAATGACCTCGAACAAATTGTTTTTGCAAATGTACATCCTATAATCTGATTGTACAAAGCTTTTGGAAATTATTGATCATGTTTAACATGCCTTGGACTTCCGAGAATGAAATTTATTTATTTATTTATAAACAAATGGAGAACAGAAATGGAAGGTAATTATGGAAAAGTGGTGCGAATTGTAATGAAGTTGTCATAAAAAATTGATAAATAAATTATATATGCATAAATTCATGTTTTTACGAAAATGTTGGTTAAGAAGATTAAAAAGAGAACATAAATCCATCGGAATAAGAAAATCTAAGAATTTGTGGGGGATGAGATAGGGTGTGGCTAATAGCAGGGAGTAGGCAGTAGGGTGCTGTTCTCCAATACTCTTGAAGAATTGTCGACGAATCGAACCAAAATTTGTTCACCAGCCGGATTTTCGTTATCTGCAGGAGAATAAATCGCATACGGAACAAATCTCGGGCGGATAGATTTCGAGCCAATTACAGTGATGGTTCGTTATTCGAAGACACTGGAATATAATAAATGATTTTCTCTTCACCAGCACGGTGAGAGGTCATCAAAGTAAAATAGTACATCATTTAAGAAATAAGAATGTATATTGAAAACATGATGTTTTTTAGTTTTTTTACGTTTTTTTTCATTTTTGGTAGATTTTTTGATATTTTGCATGTTAAGATAAAAAGAGATATTTTTAGGTTTCATGAGAAATAAAAGACAGTTATATACATAATGGTGTGTACAACATGATATCGAAGGCAATGTTGATATTCATTAGTGTAAAGGCATTCCTAGGGTCCAGTAACCTGACACTTGAATGGCCAGTTATCCAGAGAATACTATCTTACCTCATGATATACTAATATATGCAGATATATGAGCAGATAACGGATTAGGATATGGTCATAGGGTAAAAATGATTATAAAACGCACGGTTACGATGAAGTTGTGTAGCTACATATCTAGGGTCCGGTAACATGACACTTGAATGGTCAGTTATCCAGAGAATACCATAAGACATCATGATATAATAATATGTGGAGAAAATGTGGAATTAGAAACCTGGGATCCCATGAGAGTATAGAATATCTAGAGAAGATTTTATCTTAAGGATTTGGGATAGTGAGTGAACGGTAAGAGTTTCTACAAGCGTTTTAAATTTTCCTGTATATGTGCACATACGGAAATGAAGAGAAAGAGAATTCAAAAGTTGTGCATATCTAATTAAGAAGAAGTTACGTCTTACTTTAGTGCGAGACATAGTGATATGTGGCAGATGTAGCAGATGCTTGGTAATTTTTCATTAATAATTAGAGTCACAGATTCAGGTGATAAATACGTTTCACAGTTCGCATGAAAAGCAATTGAACACAAGTAACATATAACTTGACGCGATCTGGGACTTACCAGCTTTTGACAAAGTTTGCACTTTATACAAGCCTTGTCGTCAGGTCCGTTTAGGGTCACGTCAGGTCTGTTTAAGGTCACGTTGTCAGTCATCGTTACAATTTCGCGTAATCAAGTCGATACACTGGGCGAAGCGGTCGATTATCCATCAGTGTCTTTGGGTGAAGTGCAGGAAAGGTGGATGCGATGCAGTGCAATGCAACGGACAGTAAAATGGCGTACACTTTCACGTAAACGATGTTCTGTGAGATTTGATCCGACAGTGTTTAAATAACTGTCAGTAAATACCAAATAGCGAGATCTTCCTGATGGTATGCGAGTTTTTGCGTTATTATGGATTGTAAGCAATGTTGCTCGCGTATGCAATGTTGGGTAGAAACTGGAAAGTTCTGATTTTCAAGAATTCACGTTTCTACGACTTGAAAATAGTATATTCCGAATGAGAAAGTTGAGACAAGTTCAGTGATATAAGAACCTTCTAGATGCGTCAATGGAGCGAGCAATAAAATCCAAAAGTATGATAACACAAATTTGTATGTCCACACTGTAGCCTCAAGTTTGACAACGAGAACTTGAATAACAGTATTGTTCATTATTATTGAGTGAATGATGATGAATGATTGAATATTATTTATCGTTATTTGAACAGTCACCACATCCACCGCCGTTTGCGAATGATCCTGGGTTTTTATAATCCCGGTACAGCTTGTTCAACAAACGTTCTGAACTATACGTAGCGGTTCACGTTTTGTTTTAATCATAGGATTCACAAGTTTTCTATCATGCTCGTGTAGAACGATTAAAAGGTTTTCCTGGAATTGAGTGTTATCAAGCAAAGTAACCAAAGAATCCGGTTTATCGTTTGTAAAGGTGTGATTAATTGATCTACCAGGTAAAACGATCTCCACCACGGATAACGCTATATTTGATGTCACACAAGAATCGATCGAAGTGAAAGTTGAGAGGCATGGAATACCAGTTATGTCAACGCCTTCTGGTACTGAATTAACATGGCATATAATGGGAACCTGATCGTCATTTGGCGAAGTTTGTACCACACATTTAAGTTGTGCATTTTTCGTGTTTAGAGTCCTTTGCAGGTCACCTTTGGAAAATGAGGACTGCGCAATATTCACGGAAGACAAAGTGTGTGACATTTTTTTTGCTTGTTCACCAGAAGTTTTTCGAATGACTGCAGGTTGAATTGATTGAACACGCGAAGGTTCCAGTGAACCCGAAATCTACAGTTGCCAACAATTGTCGCAATTTATCAATGGCAGTAATCGAAGGTGCCAGTAAGGCTTTTCCTCTGGCGGTTCAGAAAAGTACATTATCTGACGATCGTTTAGATAAGCTAGAAAGCAGTGCTGAATTCGCTTGATAAGATGAGTTCGGTGATTTATTTGAAGTGGTATCAGATGAATTCAGAAGTTTGCCAACTTTGAAACCACTTTCTTCGTAATGAAAACTAGATTTTCCGTTTGAATCAATGATATGGGCTGATGTGGACGTGTTAACAAGAGAAGCGCTTGAGTAAGTTGATACGAAAAACAAATTTTCATCATCAAACAAAAAAGCTTCAGCACGAGCAATGGCACTCTAAGAAATCGGTCGAACTGTCTTTCCAGATGCAGTTTGAAAGCTCACAGCAACTGGAGTGTTCTCCATACTATGATAGCATGTATGAAAGTTAACGTTTCGTTTTTCGCCAAGCGACATAGTTAAGGTATCATCATCGTTATTCTCCATTAGATTCTTGGCTTTTTCGACATGTTCATATGGAATGAGGCGTCGTTTGAGAAACACAGGGTTTCCTTCTACGTCAAGTGAATTTGGAGGAATTCGTATTCTACCAGTTGCTTTCGAACATTTAATTATGAGATTCTTTAACTCTGAAGTGTCTTCAGACGATGTCAAGAGAGATAGACTGATTTTTGGAGCTTGCATTGCTTTCAGACCAAGAATAGATGGATACGTTTTAATTACAATGAATCTACAGACAGCAGTATTGTTTTCATCTTGGATGGAAATCATACACGATCCGACGACAGGAATAGAATGTCCAGTCATGCCTTTAATTCTGATTTTTGCATTTAGAGCAAAATGTGTTAGATCTTTCTGGTTATTGAGCGATATAACGCTACCCGTATCTAAAATGAAATCTAATGATGCGCCACTAGAAACACAAGAAATTGTTTTATGAATATGGCTAGAATCGCAAAATGTCACAGCCAAAGATAATGATTTAAATTCATCATTAACATCGCTTACCTGAGCGTCTCTCGAATCAGTCCAATAAGTTTAGAGATTTCGACATACGGATAGGATATGGCTAGTTTTTCCGCACTTGTGACATCTGGCTTGACGGAATCGGCAAGTGTTGCGTGAATGCAGTCTGTCGCATGACGAACATTTTCCAATTTTGATTGAATTCGACTGGTTATCAGTAACGCGACGATAATTCGGTTGCTACTTCAGCTGTTGACCTGCTATAGCATTCTTCGGTTTTTCACGTTTATGTGTATTAAACATGACAAAACTTTCTGCTGGCGACAAATCTGTCGTTGTCACATACGCATCTTGATACTGTTCACGATGAGCTCGAACATATTTGAAAGACGGTTATGACAGTTTTAAGAGCTCTTTTTTTAAAACACTGTCATTTATTCGAGCGATTTAGCGATCTTTTAATTGCATTTCTAACAAGTCACCGAAGTCGCATTTCGCATGAATTAACAATTGTAGAATGAAATCGCGAATTCCTTCATTGGGCGGACGCACCATTGAATGACATTTTGCACGTTCAGTTGCTTCGAAATGTACAGGCTTCATATATTGCCATAAAAGCACCTTTAGCGTTTTGTATGGAAGAGAAATGAGAGAATCTGGATAGGCTCAATTTTTGAATAACGTATATGCAGATTTTCCGACTACATTTAGAAAATGAACAGACTTTTTATCATTTTAAACTTTCGGCCGTGTCATCAACCAAATCTCGAATCTTTTAAAATAATCTTCAATTTCTCGAGCATTTGCATTTATATCGAGAGGTTCCAGACTTGAATTTGCCGTGAAGAATTGCTTATCGCCACGCCAAATTTAATAAATTGAATTGTATAGAATTGAATGAAATAACCAACCCAAGAATGGAAGTGAGAACGAACCACGCTCACTCGAATGACACAGTATTTGTTGATTAATGTAGGTTTTAGAACGAGAACTTGAATAAAAGCATAATTGATTATTATTATTGATTAATTATTTTGCAGTGAGCGTGGTCATCTATACATATGAGCTCAGCCGATTTATTTGTAAGGAACAGAATAACACTATAAGATTGTGCCGGACTCCCGGTATTGCTGATACTTGAGAGCTCTCTGTCCTCGGGCGTAGCACCCGAGTCGCCTTTGCGTTTTCTGAGCAGTTATTTCATCAAGAAACAGAGCATTCTCTCTTGAAACGGATGGCAGTTTCAAGCAATCAGTTTCATCTTCGTGGTTTTAGTCAGTGCAGCTAAACCACGATTCCTCCTCCAATGGATGGAGCGCGATTATGGCGCTCATTATTGGCGGAAAACCAGTGTCTGGAGGTAGCGTCATCGTTACACTACCGACATTCACTGAGTTCCGCTTCGAGAGCAAATAAGGTGTGCTAAGATTAACACATAACCTCGGGCATCTAGCTCTAAATAGGCTTTCTTGTGATGCTCTGTGACAGGCTGCACCACTCGCGTACCATCAACTCGTTGGAGTTTTCGGCTTTTGAGAGAAAGTAGTCTCGATAGCACTGCTTTGCAATTTCGACACTAATTGGCCAAGAAGATCTGCTAAAAGCGTGAGTTCGGCTACTCTACATTTTCCGACACGATGTACTTGCTTCAGCTAAGTAGAAGAGCGCTTGACTGAAGCACGGAGTAGTGCATTGACCTTCCTAACGAGCCTTTAATTCTCGAAAAAAGGCTAAATGTGCGTCAAGATTAGGACATTTCTTGACTGTGTTGATCTTTATCGGTTTCTAGCTTGAAAATCAGCAACCACTTTTCCACATCGTGCAATTCCCGTGGAGGTGCACGGACCACCTTTAATAATCTAGTTTGTTCGCCTCGATTTTACCTAACTTGTTTCGAGAGCACGCTCGAAGAACATGTGGTGGACTATGGTTTCGCATTTTGTTGTCTTAATGGAGCGTTATACTTGCATGTGGGTAGCAACTTCAACAAAATTTTGGACTTCGGTTTTGGACGTTGCGAAGAACACTCACGTTCCTCGAGAGCCTCTCGCTTTATTTAAGACTGTATGGACCTCATAGTGAGATCACGACAGTGCGAAGCATCGGTGATGAGCTTACCGCGGGCACACGTCGCACTCTAAACCTTTGATAACATATTCTTACAGATAGAATAAAGGTTACGAGAGGAATATTGTATCATCCTACAAATTTAATCGAAAAACTCACGAAAACGGAACAATTACGAACTTCAATATCCATTGTAAAAGGTAAAATTGAAATGGAAGTACAAATTTCAAATCAGCTAACCTCCGCCGGCTTGGTGATAAGAAACAATTTCTTTTTTAATTCTAGTCGCATATTCAAAACCATAAATTCCGAAGTACGTTCTGGATTAACCCTGACGCATAAGACGAGGATATTAAAGTAAAAGAACCATCTGAGGCATTTGTGGGAGATTCTTTACAGCTTTCCACCGACAGAAATACTGAAGACCCCATTGACTTATTAACCATTTGCAGTCCACTGCCAACTTAACAAAAAAGAATGATAATGTGTCCAGGTGTGGCGCCCTTACGATAAGAAGGACGTCGATCGACTCGAACGCGTACAGAGTCGCGCAACTCGCATGATTGCTGGTCAGCAAGAATAACCTTACGCTGCACGCCTGAACTCTCTAGACCTTTTCTCAGTTACGCGCCGCGTTTGAGAGGCGACTTAATTTGAACCTTCAGGATCTCGAATGAGTTAAGCGGCATGATCAGGAATGACTTGATCGCCTTAATTCCCGAGCTGGGCACCCGCTAGCATTTACTCAAACTTACTAAGAAGCGATGTGGAGTAGACTACCGAAAAAACAGTTTCAGCCTCAGGATGGTAAATTTGTGCAACGTGCTTCCAGAAGAACTTATATCCTACAGTTCTGTTGCGAGTTTCACGAACGGTTTGGAACGCATACGTTGTAAGCTCTTTTCTGAATACTCCACCTAATTGCTATGTAAGATTAGGTAGTTCACCATTCTTAACGTTATGGTATATAAAGTAAATGCTAGTGTTCTGTTTTTAAAATACACAACTTTTTTTTGGCTGACCTCTCACCGTACTGGTGAAGAGAAATCTATTTTTATTTTTCCAGCATCATTCATAACGACGTGGTCTCTAAATACTACCTGGATAATCTATTGGCGTCGCAATCGTCGAGGATATCCAATGCACAATAAGAAAAAACACTTCGTTCATTGGTGTTTGCTTCTCTGCAGCTTTATACCGAGAGAAATTCTGGACGCTCGATTGGCTCCTTAGACAATTACTAATCCGCTAAACTTGGGGAAGAGCTGCTTTCTGTCGACTGATATAGCGACAACCCAATAAGAAGTCGGCGAAGGAACTATCAGAATGGCTGCTGCTCAGAGAGTAAAGGATCTCGGAATTACATTAACAGGGCATTTTTAGTGGGCTACTCAATGTGTCGAAGCTGTAAACAAGGCTCGCAGAGAATTGTACAGACTGCGCTCTGCGTTGTCATGCCGAAAACCTACAAACTTCATGCTCCTGCACTACTGATTTCAATCTTGGGCACCGTACTTAAAAAAGATATTCCATGTCTGTAAAGAGTCCAGCGACTTGCGACTAGGATGGTTGAGTGTCAAACAGATAAAACCTATGAGACAAGACTCGAGGACCTCGATCTGTTCTCACTAAAAAGACGGTGGCTGCGAAGCGACCTAATAGAAGCCCTCGAGATTCTGAAGGGTCTTACGGGTGATAATATTGCTGAACTCCTTAAACTTGCCCCTTGAGCACCAAGAAGGGGTAATTCTAAGAAACTTCTTAAGAGTAGGCCCAGGTTACTTGCACATGAGCACTTTTCCAGGAACCGTGTGGTCAACTTCTGGAACAAGCTCCCAAATTGTATAGTAAACCTCTAATATGCGTTGAGCAATAAAATGGAATTAGACGCTGAATGGCCTACAATATTTCCGCTCTTTGTCTAATAAAAACTTAAAAAACAACAAAAAACATATTGTTACATTCTTATCTCATATATGTCTAGGCCTGGCAAACTGACAGCATCTTAGCCCTTATGCAATCTAATAACTTGTTTCAGTTTGCCTCTACTAGGCTAGTGATTCCATAAATCATACATTGCTAACACATATAAATGCATCGTTTCCTGAATAGATGACCTCTCACCGTGCTGGTGAACAGAACCCCTATCTTACTTTACAGATATCGGGAAACAAGAACATGTGAAACGTACAAACTTTATACGCAAAATCAAAGTGCCGGGTGCTGAACCGCATACCATCGAAGGAAGTATGGACGAACTACGCAACGCACCGGAGTCAGAGTTGGAATAATTTTGTGTGTGGATATTTGCATTGGACATTGAATTTTCACATACTAAGCGGGCAGTTTGAAACTCGGCAAGTTTCTTTGTTCTCACTATCGCATATATTGATTCATACGTTTATTCGCTAAATATGATGCTTTCTAAATACTCGAAAACATCTCGAAACACACAACGTGTCACTCCACCATCGAATAAATGTTCAGTCGTACTAGACTCTAATATGTCGACTCTACTCTCTAAATTACACAATTTGGAGACTAATTTTGAAACCATGGTTGATAAAGTGAACAGTATATCGCGCCTTCTCAGGGTACTAGAAACATTAGCAATACTTCTCGGCCCCAACTATAATCTTGAATATGATCTGCTTCAGCGCACGGGACGCTTCGTTGAATCTCTAACCTCGGAAATAGAGCAACGGAGAATCAGAGCTAAGAACATAATTCTTTTGAATATAGCCGATAAATACCCGTTGAATGAATTCAAACGGTCAATTCTCTCATTACGGCCTTCCGGCTGACTCTGCGACACTCATTAGGCTTCGTAAATCATCAATTGCTAGACGCACCCCAATCCTTATCAAATTTAATAACGAAGATTATGCATCTCACATCCTAAAAAACAAGCATGTTCTAGCTTCTCTTCCTTGATTTTCGAATGTGTTGCTTAAACGTGACAACACACCCCTACAACGTAAGTTCACCCGCAAAATTCCCAAGCCCGCGACGGAAAGCACCCAATCCCCATCTTGTAGCAACAAGACTTCTAACCTCGCTGACATAAGTGTCTTGACTAAAAATGTATCTATCAGCTTAGACGCCGGATCACCTGCTGTACCATAGGTAATCGTTGATCCACAAACTGTCCCTCGCCCAATTATTGAAGATAACAAAAAAGGTAAACTTCCAACATTTACAGCAATAGCTCCTCTTCTCAACCAAGCGCCAATTATTAGGCCTCATACGAATGGCTCTTTTGAAAAGAGTAATTCTAGTTATTCGAGAAAACATTTTCACCAATTACCTACACACGCTCCCACCTTTAATTATTATGGTCCTTCACCTTACGGTCGTTTTAATTCTGCATCGTGGTCCTACCCTCACTCCACGCAGCATGGTGAAAATCCACAAAACCTTAGACTAAATAGAAACTTTCACTTGCCTTATGTTTATCCCAACCCCCAAACTTTTAGGCCACCACAAACAAACACTCATAGAATTTCTACTTGGCCAAACCCTGCTCCACAAATATATCCATCATACGCCCCCACCCAGTTTTACCCAGACCATTTCCGACCTTCAAATTTTCCCCTTGTGTTTCCACACATCTACAGGATGTAGCAAAACCTAGTTTCAAATCTCCGGCCCCTATCATTAATACCCCTCTTTCTACTTCCCCTATCCGCATCCTTCTATTTAATGCGATATCCATTACTTCTAAAATGTCCGATCTTCAATTTTTCCTATCTGCTAACCCGACTGATGTAGTCTTAATCACTAAAACTTGGACGACTGATGAAGATGCAGACGCACTCCTTTTCCTACCAAATTATAATATTTTTTGTGAAAATCGGTGCTCCACTCGTGGTGGTGGTTGCATCATATATATTACTAAGGATATCCCGGCCAAACTTTATTCTTCTTCTACACTGGATAATATTGAGGATTCGTTATGGATCAATATACCTTCACTGGACGCCCTTTTTGGTTGTATTCACAACCCACCTCATCCATCTTCACATAATCTTGATAAGATAAAAAATGCTTTTATTGAAGTTTCTCTGACCCCTCATAAACATAAACTTATAGCTGGTGATTTTAACATGCCTTATACATGCTGGAATTCCCCCATCTATCTAGAAAATTCTCCTCTTTTTCCGAGGCAATCAGCTTACTAGGTTACACTCAAGCAGTAGATAAACCTACAAGATAATCAAGCCTTCTAGAACTTATTTTCACATTGGGTCCTAATCCTAGTAATGTGCAAGTCATACCGCCCCTTCTTGGTTGTGATCATAAAATGGTTATGTGCCAACTTCATCTTTATGAAACTCGGACATCCATCAGCACATATAATGATTGTCTTTATATTGATCGGATAAAGTTTTCGACTCTAATCAGAAACTCTGATTGGACTGACTTCTTTATATCTCCAGATTTCAATCATATTTCTTCCATATTTCATAAAAATGTCTCTAGATGTCTTGTAACTGCATCAACTCATCGAAAGACTAAACCTATTGAACTTGATATAATAAAACTTCTTGAAAAAAGATAGCCCGTCTTTCTGCTTTTGTCAACCATACACCAGACTTTTATTCATTTTTACGTCTCAAGGAACTTCTTAGCTCTTTTACAACAATCAAATTACAATTCATCGAGAATCAAGAAAGAATGGCACTGAACAGTGTTTCGAAGACCAAGTCTTTGATTAGTCTAACGAGATATCGATATAATCTAAGTAAACATGAAATTTCTACACTTGTGTTCAACAATGATGGTAGGGAATCATCAACATCAGACTCTTCAGCAATAAGTAAGCTTTTTCTGAACTATTTTAGTCAGTCATTCAATACCAGCGTATACCCTGTACTCCCAAATCAAAATATTAATTCAATGTGTATGGATTCCATCTCCTTTAGTTTACAAGAAGTTAGCGCAATGTGTCGGCAAAGCAAAGCTTCTTACAAGCCTGATATTGTGGGCTTTGTTCCAGCAATCTCGCAACTAAATACGGATGATATAGCTTTAATTTTATCAAACCTGTTTAATCTTTCTATTAAATCTGGTATTTTCCCCCTCGAATATAAACATTCTGTCATTGCACCTCGGCTTAAAACAGGGAATAAGCACATCGTCACTAATTATCGCCCAATTATTCACACCTTTTCTCTCTGATCTATTCGAAAAGTTGATGAAGAACGCATTAATAGCTTACTTGGGCCCGAACGCTTTCTCTTAATTACAACATGGCTTTCTAAATCAAAAGTCCTGCATTACCTGTCAGCTGGAATATTTGTACCATATAACGGCCTACATAGATCATGGATTAGCTGTACTGACAGTTTTCTTAGACATTACCAAAGCATTTGATAAGTTTCCTCATTCTCTTCTTCGAAAATTATCATCACTTGGTATTTCCGGATCCCTATTTAATTGGTTCTGTTCATATCTTTCTGATCGCACCTTCTCCGTTTCTGTTATTGGCATATCCTCTGAAACACAACCTATACCAAGTGGAGTCATTCAGGGTAGCGTACTAGGTCCCCTCCTTTTTCTTATATATATTAATGATGTGCGAGATTTTGTAAAAAAAACTCAAAGCTTTTTATCTTTGCGGATGATATTAAACTTGTTTTAGCTTTTCCAGCCATAGAGGTATCACAGGCTATAGACTCTCTCAACGACGATCTTTCAACCCTTTCAAGTTGGGGCTCACAATGGGGTTTAGAATTCTCAGCTCTGAAGACGCAATTCATGGGTATACGCTGCTCAATACCCCCCGGTAGTATTATTCTCAACAATACACCACTCGCACCTTCTAACGAAATCAAAGACTTAGGATTTAGATATTCTTCATCTCTCAATTTCAACGAACAAGTAAGATTTCTCATAGCAAGAGCTAGACAGAATTTTGGTTTGATAAATCAAAAATTCCTCCTTCGTGAAAGTAGACTAAGTCTATATAAAATGAAAGTATTACCACTTCTTGACTACTGTAATATAGCCTACTCTCACATCGCTAGGCGTGACTGTATTCTCTTAGAAAGACTTCAACGTAGAATTAGCAAAATCATGTTAGGCTACTCTAATCCTTCATCATATAAATTAGGATGCAATCTACTAGACATTGACCCGCTATGGTTACGCAGAATTCGCCTTAATCTCTCTCTTTTCTTCCTAATCATCACAGAGCACCAAGTTAAGCTTAGATCTACCATGCGCTTCCAAGATTGCAATCGTTCTGTACGCCGTAACCGAATGAGGCTATTACATATTCCCCTCACTCGCACTAAAGTTCGACAAAACTTCTTTTTAATTAGGTATGCGCATCTTTGGAATTCTCTTCCACTCCATTTTCGCATGTGCACATCTACAGGTAAATTTAAAACACTTGTAGATTCTCTTACTGCGCCATCGCTATGCGAAGTTCTCAAAATAAACACTTCTATAGACAATATATTTTGTCACGGTATTCCTGGTTATTGAACCAGTTGTAAGTATTTTGTACATTAGCACACGTATAGAACTGTTCACAATGTCCGAAATACATGGTATTATTAAGTGTCAGGTTACTTAGTGTCTATGTATGCTACATCTTTTTTTACTCATCCCCTCATATCTGTATAGGCCTGGGCAACCTGAAAGTATCTTAGCCCACGTGCAGTCTCTGACTGTGCGGCAATTTGCCAGGATCAGGCTTGTGCTTTCATACATACATCATACATACATCAAAACCTGGGACTAGTATTATACGTACCTTTACTTATTGTATCTCTTTAGACTTATCTTATCCCCTTTTTGTTTAAACATAGTTATCCTTATTGTTTCAATTCAGGTTTCTATCGTAAACAAATGTCTCTCTGAAAAAATTTCGAAACATCTAAAAAAATTATTTTTCTGATTATCTATTTATAACGCTGCTGTAGTGTCAGGTTACATAGGGTCTATGCATGTCTCATCATAGGTTGGGACTTGCATCACATTTGTCTATTTGTCACATTGCCTTCCATGACATTTTCTATACATCATTATGTATATATCTCTTTTTTATTTCATATGAGGCTTAAAAATGTCACATTTTTATCCAAACTTGCAAAACAATAAAATCTACCAAAAAAATAAAAAAAGGAAAAAAACCTGAAAATCATTATGTTTTTGATGTACATTCTTTTTTAATGATGAACTATTTTACTTTGATGACTTCTCACCATGATGGTGAAGATGTAACACCGCTTGTTTTACCTCATCTAAACATTGACCTTGACAATTATTAACTTCCGTTCGTTCGTGCGTGCATCGTAAACGCTCTGTACACGTTTTGGCTATCGCGATAAACCTTTCATCTCCTGTACCTTTTCTCCAACGTTCTTGGGGACATTATTGTAGTAATCTGGTCTACTACAAATTGGTGAGCCCGACATACACGCATTTTTCGTGTATCTTTTCCGGTACGTCAAAATTTTTCCGCTTCACATCGGAGTTTCCAGGTAATTTTTTTACCTCGTTTAATCGTGCATTTTATTTGCATCTATTGCTTCTGTTTATCATGAGTGATCCTAAACGCTCTATTTTGGCTTCGACCGTCATCACAATACCCAGCTTTATTTCACAGGACCCTGAGTATTGGTTCCATTTTTTAGAAACTGCATTTAGTTCTAAAAATATAATTGATGACTCCGCCATGTTTTCACAATTAACGCAGAAACTCCCCGCGGATGTGTTATTACAGGTACGCGACGCAGTCCTGTCTGCACCCATAGGTGACCGCTACCGTATCGTCAAACAAGCCGTGATTTCTCGCACGGTTCTGTCTGAACCATCTAGGCTGCAGCAGTTGTTCGGCAACTTAGAAATTGCCAACAAAAAGCCATCTACCATACTAATGGAGATGCGCCGCCTGCTAGGGTCATCGCACATGGACGAGTCATTACTAAAGGAACTATGGCTCCAGCGCTTACCCGAGTGCGTGCAACCCATGTTGGTTGCTGCGAAAAGCACTCCGGTATCTGAGCTTGCGGAAATGGCGGACAACATCGCTGAATGTATCCGTCCCTATCCGGATGCCCATGTTTTTACAGTAACCGCAGGACTATCACGCACACAGGGTACTCCAGCAAAAGGCAGCAATACGGATCTACTGTCTGAGGTTTCAACTTTACGCAATGAGGTTCGAAACCTCACACTCAACAGTAAGTCACGATCACGTATCCTATCCCGCCAACGATCGAGTAGTCACACTCGATCACCCGTCTGCTGGATCAATCGGAAGTACCGCGATAATGCGCGGCGTTTCATTAAACCTTGCGCTTATCGCACATCGCCAGCGAAATACTCGGTCCGGCCCCCAACGACGACTTCTGTCTTGGGCACGAAGAGTTTAAGTCGTCTCTTCTCTATAAAGGATAAATCCACAGGACAACGTTTTCTGGTAGACACTGGTGCCGAAATCAGTGTACTGCCGGTAGACACTCGCGCAACGTCCAATCCGATGAGCCAACACTTAAAGGCAGCTAACGGATCCCTTATAACAACCTACGGTCAACGCTACTTGACCCTTGATTTAGGTTTACGTCGTGAATTCCGCTGGATTTTTACAATCGCTGCGGTTCCATTTGCGATCCTGGGCGTTGATTTCTTGCACTCGTTCGACATTCTTGTCGATTCTCGCCGCTCGCAGCTGATAGATGGGACTACTCGTCTTAAAGCTCTTGGTACCCCGAGCAGAGATGCAATGATTTCTCCTGTGCTACATTTTGGCGAAGTAGAACCCTGCTATGCCACTTTGTTCCCGAAATATCCTTAATTATTCCAATCATCATCGACTGCACTACCGGCGGTTACTACACCAGTAGAGCACCACATCGCCACCAGTGGTCCTCCAGTATACGGAAGACCGAGGCGATTACCGCCAGGGAAGTTGCAGATTGCACGCAAAGAATTCCAGCACATGCTGCAATTAGGTATTGTACGACCTTCCAGTAGCCCTTGGTCATCTCCTCTGCACATGGCACCCAAGAAAAATCCAAACGATTGGCGCCCCTAATTACCGCAGGTTAAATAAAGCGACGGTACCCGATAGGTGCCCAATTCCGCATATTTAGGACCTGGCTGCCTATATCCATGAGTGTACCATTTTTAGCAAGGTAGACCTGGTTCGAGCGTATAACCAAATACCGGTCGCGGAAGCGGACATCCCAAAGACGGCAGTCACCACACCGTTCGGACTTTACGAATTTGTCTGTACGCCGTTTGGTTTATTTAATGCCGCTCAAACCTTCTAGCGATTCATGGACCAGGTTTGCAGAGGTCTGGATTGCGTTTACGTATATCTCGACGATGTACTGATTGCTAGCGCATCCAAAGAGGACCACATGCGCCACCTAACGGCACTTTTTGATCGTTTGTCCAGTCATGGGATAACGATCAATGCGTCTAAGTGCAGTTTCGGCCAGACTCAGATCGATTTCCTGGGTCATCAACTTTCAGCTTCGGGTATTCGGCCACTGGATGAAAACACTGACGCCATCCTTAACTTCCCAGAGCCAACAACATTTAAGGAGCTCCGGCGTTTTCTGGGACTGGTAAACTTTTACCGCAGATTCATCCCACAGTGCGCACGAATCTCCCAGCCCTTAAGTGATTTGCTCCGTGGTAGTGCGAAGACATTACTACTAACGGAAGAAGCCAAATCGGCTTTCACTTTGTTAAAATCACACCTAACAAACAT
The DNA here is from genome assembly GCA_013407085.1 of Atriophallophorus winterbourni. Lineage (NCBI taxonomy): Eukaryota > Metazoa > Platyhelminthes > Trematoda > Plagiorchiida > Microphallidae > Atriophallophorus > Atriophallophorus winterbourni. Next base: position 18,631 of record JACCGJ010001503.1, on the reverse strand, counting down.
CAAATCACTTAACCACTATAGGCCCGACGCCCCGCTGTCATTATTTACGGACGCATCTGCCGAAGCAGTGGGGGCGATGCTTCAACAATACGTTTACGTGTCATGGTTCCCTATATCGTTCTTCTCTGAGCGGCTCCAGCCCGCAGAGACCCGATATAGCACGTTCGGTAGAGAACTTTTGGCTATCTACCTCGGAATTAAACATTTTCGCCATTTCCTGGAGGGCGGACAGTTCGCAGTGTCTACTGTTCATAAGCCCCTCATCCACTCGCTCAGCAAGTCATCAGAGCGATATTCTCCTAGAGAGACGTGCACCTGGATTTCGTCAGTCAATTCACGACTGACATACAGCATATCGCAGGTGCCCAAAACCCGGTCGCGGATGCACTCTCTCGAATAAATGTAGTAGAGTTGCCGTCCTCCATCGACCTCGGTGAAATCGCCGCAGCGCAAGCTGCTGACACTGAAACAGCACAGCTCAGGGACTCCACTTCCCTTGACATTAGACTTTTACCCTTTGACGGCTCGGGCGATATCCTGTGCGACGTTTCACAAACCACACCCCGACCACTGATTCCATCTGCATTCAGGCGGCGCGTTTTTGAGGGATTACACAATCTCTCCCACCCTGGCATTCGTGCCAGTGTTAAAATGATAACGGCTCGATTTATTTGGCCAAAAGCTAGTAAGGATATTCGAAGTTGGGCAAAAGCGTGTCGTGAATGCCAGCTCACGAAAATCCATCGACACACCAAGAGTTCATTAGGAACTTTTGTCGAACCGGATGAGCGCTTCTCACACATACACGTAGACTTAGTCGGCCCATTGCCCCCTACACGTGGCCACATATATATCCTCACGATAATCGACCGTTTCACCAGGTGGCCTGAGGCCATCCCACTTCACAACTGCTCTTCCGAGACAGTTGCACATGCATTTTTCGAGCGTTGGGTGGCACAGTTCGGTTGTCCTGGTATTGTCACTACGGACCGAGGATCCCATTTCGATGGTGCCTTCAGTAAATTGCTAGCTACTCTGGGTTGCCAGCATCACCGAACTACAGCTTACCACCCCGCGGCGAATGGGATGGTCGAAAGGTTGCACAGGCAGCTCAAGGCGGCATTGATGGCGCATGGAGTTATTGACTGGACCGAAGTCCTACCGATCGTCCTCCTAGGTTTGAGGTCAACCTTTAAAACCCCTTTGCAGGCTACCGTAACCGAATTGACATACGGTTGCACCATCGCTCTACCTGGCGAGTATGTCCCCCCACACAAACAATCACCCTTCACCTACGGCGATTACGTGGCGCGCTTGCGCCATTACATGGGTCGTTTTAGCCCATCACCCCCGCGGTTTCAGATCAAATCATCACATGTCCAAAAGGAGTTGCCTAATTTTCCACATGTTTTTCTCCGGAATGACATGGTGAAGCATCCTCTTCACCCTTATTATACTGGACCGTTCAGAGTAATTCGGCGCTCTCCCAAGACGGTCGACATTGACCGTGTCGGCAAGCATGACACTGTCTCAATCGACAGAGTCATGCCGGCTTTCATGGACGAGGAAGTTATCCCACATGACACAACGCCAACCCTGGCACCACTGGTCATTACCCCTCCTGTCCCTACAGCTAACCCAGAGCCGGCCACTACAGGAACCAAACATGCCAAACGGCAACCCGTTCGATTAGCTGATTCTGTTGTAAATAGTTGATACTTTCATATCTTTTGGCATACACGCGTGCATTATTTCGTACCTCATTCTAATCACTCGAGCGTGGCCCTAAACACATGCACCAGGGAGTTTTCTTTTTCTTTCTTCCCTCAGGTACGCACTCACCCACCACTGATGTCACCGAATCGCGCACCCTTCCTGGTCCACCTACGCTTGCCTCCAACTCACCCGGTAGCCACAACCACCAACACGAGCACCATTGTTCCAACACGCCTGTCATGTCTCACAAGGTCCTTACCAGCCCAGATTGACGCGGCAACCGATTCTCCTGGCGCGGCCGTTTACCATCCTTCTTCAGGACACAGGAAATTCTGAGCAGGGACTGTGTTTTCGAAGCTCCTGGTTCTTGTTGTCAAGCCTACGAATGCGACTGTTTCTGCTCAAATTGGGTTCATACTAAGACCACGTCAAACGAGAAAATCCCGCTAGCAGCTGTTCACTCCATGTGAGGCGGCTCGGCAGTACGTTCACTCACATGTGAGACGCTACTTGGCTTAGTCCTGATCGGTTCACAGTAGGTCCTACTCTCGAACCACTGAAGATCGACCCACGCAGACCGAGCGCCCTGGCTGACTTCTATGTGACTGGTTGCTGAGAGACTACGTTCCTACCCGGGGTAGCCTGACACTCTCATGCGCCATGCAACTGGCAACTCCCGATCAGAAGTCTTCGTTAACCAGACTTCTTGAATATGGGCTGTGTAACACCGCTTGTTTTGCCTCATCAAAACATTGACCTTGACAATTATTAACTTCCGTTCGTTCGTGCGTGCATCGTAAACGCTCTGTACACGTTTTGGCTATCGCGATAAACCTTTCATCTCCTGTGCCTTTTCTTCAACGTTCTTGGGGACATTATTGTAGTAATCTGGTCTACTACATATAGAATATCTTTTATTATATTCCAGTGTCTTCGAATACCGAACCATCACAGAAACAGGCTCGAAATCTATCCGCCCGAGATTTGTTCCATTTGCGATTCACTTTCCTTCAGATAACGGAAACATGGCTGGTGAACACATTTTGGTTCGATTCGTCGACAATTCTTCAAGAGTATTGGAGCACACAGCGTACCCCACTCCCATGCTATTAACCACACCCTCTCTCATCCCCTCAGAATTTCTTAGATTTTCTTATGCTGATGGATTTATATTCTCTTTTCCATCTTGTCAACCAATCTTTTCGTAAAAAAACATGAATTGATGCATATATAATTTATTTGTCAATTTTTTATGACAATTTATTACAATTCACTTCACGTTTATCATAATTACCTTCAATTTCTGTTATCCATGTTTTCCCATCCTTGAAATCCGTAAATCCTGTCAAAATTTGAATGAAACCTTATTGTTATTAGACATTAGAATTTTTTTCTTACTTACCGTATATTCGTTCCCAATATTCAACGAAAAAAATGTTTAAAAATCCCGCTCAAATCGGTCGTTTGCACCGTTATATTTTCTTTTGCTGTTCCAGTTTTGATAAACTGATCATGTATTATATGCCTTGGATGTCCAAGAATATATATATATATATATTATCATACCGTGAGTTCGTTCCTTTGTCTGCTTTTACTGTAACCTTTTTCGGTTATTTTTGCACTTATCCACTACATAATTGGTGTGACTGTTTTCCATTTTTCGCTGAGAACTCCCATTATTTCAATTTTGTCATAATTTCGTTCGAACCTAATAACACATCTAATTCTTAATTGAACGTTATTGGAGGCAACACCCAAGCTTTGATCCAGCTGACCCACATATTTGGTTCATTCAGCTCGAAGATATGTTTCGTTTTAGACGGATTACTAAACAAGGAACCATGTTTTCTTTCGTGCAATCTCGGCTACCGTCGTATATTGTGAAAGAATTTCTAGACTCTCTTGATCCGACGCCCGGAAATTTGGCCAATAACACCCTGAAAGCCGCGGTTCTTAAACGCTCTATGGCTTCTGACGAGGCGAGGTTGAAACAATTGCTTGCCGGTGTAGAGCTCGGGTACAGAAATCCGTCACTGCTTGTGCGACACATGCGTTCCCTTTTTGGGTAACACAAATGTGGAGGATTCCGTATTGGAGCAACTCTGTTTGAATTGCTTACCATCCAGTACCAAAGCTATCCTTGCCGTGTCTGTCGATAAAGTTTGTCTAGACACTCTGGCTGAACTTGCCGACAAAATTCACGAAAATTTAGAAGGAACCAATGTTAACCAGGCAGCCAAAGTAAGTTACTTATCAGAGCTAGAAACCTCCATAGCAACGTTTATTGGAGGGCTTTCATCATTACAGCTCGAAATTTCTAACAGAACGTTCTAACAACTCCCGATTTTACTCCGCCGTCGATCCAGAAGTAGAAGCCGCTCTCGTCCTCGCGATGCTAACTGTTTTGCTATTATCATCGCCGCTTTGGGGACGAGGCGCGCAGCTTCCGTCCAGGTTGTAAACATCCTAATGTAGACACAGCCACTAAGTCGGGAAACCAGGTTGCCAGTCAGTAATGGCGACGGCTGCTCCTGGCAAACTCGCTAGTCGCCACCTGTATGTATACGATGCATCAAATAAACTTAACTTTCTGGTGGACACTGGTGTCAAAGTTAGCGTTATACCGGGTAGCTGCGAAAAACGTGACCTGCTTCCATCAGGCTTCACACTGCAGGCGGCTAACGAATCGAAAATCTTGACTTACGGTGAGAAACTTTTGAAACTTGATCTCGGACTTAGACGTGCTTTCTTTTTCGTCTTCTTGATAGCCGATGTTCAGAAGCTTATTATCGGTATCGATTTCCTGACGAAATACTGTCTCGCAGTCGATCTCCAACACCGAAGTCTACACGACAATACCACGTCACTGAACGAGTCCGGTAAGCAATGCTCCATCATCTCACACAGTCTCAGCATATTCGTGCCTAACAGTGCCACATATAGCGACATCCAGCGTGAATTTCCGAACTTGACACGCATATCACCATACTCGGAAATTCCTCCCCACGATGTTCAACATAACATCGTTACTAAAGGTCCTCCAGTATTCGCCAAAGCTCGAAGGTTATCACCTGAGAAATTAAAAGCGTCGAAGTGTGAATTTGAGCATATGTCCGCGCTCGTTATCATCAGACCATCCACTAGTCCGTAGGCGTCACCATTATACATGGTCGCCAAGAAGAACAGCGATTGGAGACCTGGTGGAGATTACCGTGCGCGGAATTTTGTTACCCAACCCGACCGCTACGCTATTCCTCACATATATTGTTTTTCACTAAGCCTCGACGGAAAATCTGTTTTCTCCTAATTAAACCTCGTACGTGCGAATCACCAGATTTCCATTGCACCTGACGACGTTGCCAAGACTGCTGCAATAATACCATTCAGTCTTTTCGAATTCCTTCGCATGCCCTTTGGTTTGCGCAACGCAGCACAGTATTTTCTAAGGTTCATCGATCAGATTTTTCGTGGTCTTGATTTCGTCTTTGTATTTATCGACGAAGTATCAGTAGCTAGCTCATCACACGAGAAGCATGTACGACATCTCCGTAAAATCTTTCAACGCTTTGCCCAGTACGGCGTTACTATCAATCCCGATAAATGTGTTTTTGGTCAGTCTACTATTGATTTCCTTCTCCATATGATTGACAGTAATGTTTTACCCGATGATTTATATAATAATGGCATTCCTGGTTATTGATATTAAATAACCGTTCATATCGTTCGAAACAACATTCTTTCGCCTCTGAGTTTTTTCTCCACAGCAAAATTCTCAATCCGCACCAAAATGAAACTGGCCCCAAGACCTTAAACTAGTGGAATAAACCACCTTCGCCTAGCGGACAAGAAAACGGCTCATGGTCAGGAAAGATCAATCTATTTACAACAATCAAAATGAAAACGTTTGGAACATCAACAATAAAGACTCTTCGCGCATCTTTGATGGACTTTATCCATTGATCATCAGTGTTGCCGGAAACATTCTAGACTTTTCCTAGCAATAGATGTGTTTTCGTAATATATCAGATCACGTACCGATTACCTGGAAACAACTTTAAATACCGTTACCTTTATATTTATTGAACGTTAAATTCCGCTGAAACAAATGACCTTGAACAAATTATTTTGCAAATGTACATCCTATAATCTGATTGTACAAAGCTTTTGGATATTATTGATCATGTTTAACATGCCTTGGATTTCCAAGAATAAAATTTATTTATTTATTTATTTAATAGAATATGCACGTTATCCGAAAAGACACGGTCCATACTAGAATATCCAATGCCACAATCAATCAAGAGCTTACGCCGTTTCCTAGGCATCGTTAATTACTATGGACGATTTATTCCCAACTCTGCTAAAATACTTCAACCGCTAACCGACATGCTTGAAGGAAATCCCAAAAAGTTGTCAATTACAACCGCTGCAGAATCCGCATTCGTCGAAGTTAAAGAACTTTTGAGCAATGCTTCCGCTCTTAGTCACTTGAAAACCGACGATAACGCGCATTTGGTCCCGGAAACCGACGCATCACAAGTTACAGTCGGAGCAAGAGGTAAACGGAGAAATTCATCCACTGTTCTTGTTCTCACGGAAGATACAACCAGCCCAGAATAGGCATAGCACTTTTGGACGCGAACTTCTCGCCATTTACCTAGCTATTAAACACTGCCGTCACCTACTCGAAGGACGCACTTTTACTGTGTTCACCTATCACAAGTTAGTCGTTTATGCGTTCCGTTCTCTGACAGAACGAAACTCTCCAGAGAAATTCGTCAACTCGACTTCATCGCGCAGTTCAGCACAGATATTAGACACACTGACGGTGACCGTAACATCGTCGCTGATGTCTTATCGCATTGTACTATCCAACAGATAAGCAACCCAGTACTCGACCCAAGAGAACTGGCCGGTAATCAAAAAAACGACTCTGAATTTTTCGAAATGGTCGCAAATAAGTCATTCTAATTTGCCTTTTTGCCGCTGCTCGACTGCGATGCCACGATCCACTGTGATATATCAACCGGTAAATCGAGACCTTTCGTCTCGTTGCGGGGCCTTCAAATCGTCCGTGCATACAATTAATTTCTCCAAGGGTAAAATGCATCAACTATTTTCGGATCAACTGAGGTCAAATTTGAACGTGCACTTTAGAACGAAGTACGAGATACCGGGACTTGCAGTGAAACGTTTGACCCAATAACTTTAGCTAGTAAACTGGATCGTATGTCAATCAATTAAGACGGACAAGAAAAATCTTTCAGTCGACAAATTGTAACTCGATGTGTGGGACATGCTTATCATTTTTAAATTTGTAGTGAAATAATTGTAACAGCTGAAAATTCGTGTGTACGAATAAAGTCAATTTCTTCTTCTTCTATGTCGCCCGGAGATATTCGATCACTTTCATGGACTGTCGCATCCTAGCATTCGCTTAACCGTAAAACTCATAACATATCGTTTTATCTGACACAATATGCAACACGAAATGGGCAAAATACTTTGTGACTTGCCAGATGAGCAAAATCCACCGACACAAACGTGCCCCCTAGAGTAAATTTTCTTTACCTGACGGTCGATTCCAGCATGTCCACCTGGACATCGTTAGTCCGTTAACGGTATCCAGAACGTATAGCTATATCGTGACCTGTGTCGACAGATATAGGCGCTTTCCCATGGCAGTTCTTTTGAGAGATATTTCTACCGAAACCATTGCACGAACATTCGTCGATTCTTGGATCTCCATCTTTAGTGTGCCTACTACCATTACCACTGACAGAGGATCGCAATTTACAAGTTTTTTGTTCCGCGAACTAAGCCGCTTACTAGGATGTGATCATTTGAGTAGCACTGATTACCAACCAGCAGCAAATGGACTAGTTGAACGTTTCCATCGTCAGTTGAAGACCGCCCTCACCACTTGTTCAGGAACAGAATGGTCTGAATGCCTTCATATTTTAATTTTCGGTATTCGAAACACCGTTAAAGAAGACATTTGTTGTTGTCTCTCAGAGTTGGTATTTGGCACCACACTGAGACTGACTTGCGAGATGGTACTTAACACACGCACTACCGGGGAAGTTGAACCACCATCCTACTGCTCGAGACTAAAGCAACACTTTCAGTCTATCACGCCTATTCTCACACGTGTTGCCGATCACCCATCATTTATCCATAACGACATCAAGAGTTGTCCGTACGTTTTCGTTCGCGTCGATGCTGTTCGAAAGCCCTTACAAACTCCTTACGAAGGACCATTTAAATTAATGGAACGTAAAGAGAACTATTTCGTTCTGGTACGCTTGAAAACCGCTTACGTCGAACAAAAGTCATCACAAGGAGCAACCTTTCCGACTCCACCCACACAACCTATGACGATCAGTGATGATCCCTCAAATCGACCTTCAACCGCAGTATGTAACACTTCACCCTTCACACGTACCGGCCGTAGTTTGAGGCTCCCCGCAAGACTGGTTGAATACATACCATAAACGGTGTATTGAGCGCTTTAGGGGCGATTTCTATAGCACATTGTAATTTCACTTTCTTTTTAATTGTATTTCCATTTTCATCGATGCTTGTTTTAATGAACGATTATTATTCAATATTCTTTTTCCGCGCGCGTTCTTCTTCTGCTTTGTTCGCTGGTGCTGTATTATTGCGTGTTTGCGCTGCCTAAAGTTTGGCAATTCATTAAATTTGTGATTCATTGATTACATTTGCAAAATGATTCAAAATTCTTGTCTTTGCCTCTTTGCATAACTCTCTCACCTTTAGGTGATGAGAACTCTCCCATCTCCCATTCACAGTTACACACGCTTGTGTTACTTACGAATCAATCCTGGTAGTGCGGGTGTTTTGAAGCACACCTCCGAAAGAATCTGGGCACTCGTTTCGACTTGGTAGACTATCACCCTGTGATACTGATACTGATACTGATACTTTAGCTGCAACAAAAAGGTTTCCGTAGGTATAGAGTGTGACGTGTGCCTGCCCGGGAAGTCTAAATTCGGGAAAAATTGGTTGATGAACTGCAAGCCAGAAACCAAGATAGCTCAACAAGGGCCAAAAATGTCCTAATATTGACGCACGTTGAGCCTCTCATCCGAGAATCAAAGGCTCGTAAGGAAAGTGATCGGAGAAAGGTTATCGACATACTACGTGCTTCAGGCCCGTTACAAAGAAGCGCGAAATATAGCTGTTTCCGAGATACTTGCAGCAAAGATATCTTTCGAAATGAGACTCGCTCAATAGGCCAATACTCATTCGAAACGATACTGCAGCTAGATTCAATCTAAAGGGTCAACCCGAAAAGGTGTAGGTACATTGCAAGCACTGAAAAGGTTCATTTGTTTTCCTTGCATTTTCGAAGCGTGCAACGCTGAGATTATAACGCAAACGCCTCTGCGCCATCACTTCATTGTGTACTCACTGAACGCCCCTCGGCACTGACCTTACATTCGAGGTACACAATGTCGAGAATATATCCCAGCCTAGCATAAAACAAGTCGGCAGTGCTCGACAGCATCCATTCACGAATGATCAGACTGCTAACTCCTATATTGGCTGTGACGATCACAGATTTTTTCAAATCATCCCTCAGTCAGGGTATCCTTTTTTTTGGATTGAAGAACATCCGTTGTAGTGCCTATCCATAAGGGAGGAGCTTCTTTGGCGGTCAAAAATTACCGCCCGGTTAGCCTCACTGATGCACTATGCAAGGTTATGGAAAGGTGGATCCGCTATAAAATATGTGGATATCTAACCAAACACTATCTTCTGAATGCCGCACAACAAAACTTCCTAAAAAGTAGGTCATGTCTAACTAACTTGTTAAGCTTTCTAAACGAGGTCACTAAGAGGATGGATGATAGTATAGCTGTAGAAGTCTTCTATCTCGACTATAGTAAGGCTTTTGATTCAGTTTACCATAGACTCTTGCTTATCAAACTCTCAGCCATAGGAGTATCAGGAAGCATTCTGGGCTGGATTCGAGCATTCATTAGCGACAGTTCCTTTACTGTCAGGGTAGATGATACATACTCCGCAAGTGCGCATATAACGAGTGGTGTTCCCCAGGGCTCAGTCTTGGGGCCGTTGCGATACCTCATCTTCATGGATGATCTAGCCAAACAACTGCGCTCACCCTGTTATATGTTTGCTGACGACGTTAAAATTGTCGGTAGGTCGGATAACTATGACCTCATAAGTGACATGGAAGGTGTAACAGCATGGACAGTTAAGTAGGAGCTTCCCCTTAACCTAGATAAGAGTAACTTGCTCTCTACACTGGCAGGCAACATGATTGTCTTCATGCCCTCAGCCCACACGGAGTTCCGTAGGGTAAAATCTTCGAAGGACCTAGGAATCGTAGTCTCCGCAAACTTTAAGTGGGTTGACCAAAATGCTGCTGCGGCTAAAAGGGCCAGGAGGGAACATTTTCGACTACGTTCAGCCCTCATTTGCAGAAAAGCTGAGGTGCTATTGACCCTCTACAAGGCGGTAGTAAGGCCACATTTAGAATACTGTATCCAGGCTTGGAAGCCGTATTACGAGAAGGATATCGTGCGGCTTGAAAAGGTACAGAAGCTGGACACTCGCAGTATCAAGGGGTTAGCATACACCAATTAGCACTAGAACTTTTCTCGCTTTGGAGGAGGCAACTTAGGGGGATCTTATAGAGACCCTTAAGGTTGTCAAAGAATTAATTTGTCTCGAATTCGATAACTTCTTTCGGTTCTCTCCTTTGGTTAGTACACGAGGGCACAGCCTTAAACTAAGTAAACAGCACACCAGGCTCGAAATCAGAACGCACTTCTTTAGCATATTTAAAGTGAACGCGTGGAAGTCAATTCCCGCAGAACTAATCTCGGCAACTTACGTAATTGTATTCAAACGGGCTGGACGAACGGTGGCAGGTGCTCTTTCCGGAGCATTAAACTTATGACTAAATTCCTCCATATTTATGGTGAAAAACCAAAACATTATTTGGAAGATCATTTTGAAACACAAAAAGCGTTACTTTTTTCATTTTCCGTATTTGTTGAAATAAACTGCTGTCCATCATCTTTTCATTCGATTGGACATGCAACATGCATTAACTCTCTCACCTTTCAGTGATGAGACCTCTCCCATCTTCCATTCACAGTTACACACGCCTGTGTTACTTACGAATCAATCCTCGTAGTGGCGGGTGTTTTCAAGCACATCTCCGAAAGAATCTGAGCACTCGTTTCGACTTTGTCGACTATCGCCCTGTGATACTGATACTGAAAATGAACGGCAAAATTGACGTGTCGCCACATTTTTCAGCTTCGCCAATTACTATTGCCGACCTACGCGATGCACCGTAGTCGGTGTTGGAATAATGTTTGTGTGGATATTTGCTCTGGACATTAAATTTTCACTTACCTTGAGTTCGTTCCTTTGTCTGCTTTTACTGTAACATTTTCCTGTTATTTTTGTACTTATCCACTACAAGGTCATCTGTATTCGACTTTTTTTAGTTTTCACGCGATGAGCTTCGACAGATTCAGTACTGGTGTTTCTCAGTTTGTCAACAGAACAATTCAAGTAATTTTTCATAATTTTTATTCCCAAGAAAACTGAAGAAGCTCTAAAAACTACTGACAAAACGCTCTATCCAAGCGATTTTGAACCTGCCCTTCGTGAATGTGTATTGCGAAATGATTGGGCTGTGGCAATTCTTCGCGCAGTTTCAGCAATACTCCAACCAAATCCAGGTAAATTTCTTGTTAGCGCAAGTTTTATTTCTAAATGTCAACTTATTTGTTTAGGCTTATTGACATATAGAGTTATCATTTCCATATTAAAACGAAAAAGTTAAAGAAAATTTGCGGTGTTCATGCTGCAAAATATATATCACTCAAACGGTGAAATTTATTCAAGCTAAAGTGTTTGAAGTTTTTAAACGGGTTGGACGATTGTTGGCGTGTGTCTATTTACGTCCGTCGTCGCTTCGAATATGTACTAAATCACAATCTTTTAGTCAGAAAAAATGATATAATCAGAAACAATAAAAAAGTCCCGCTATACCGAAATATCCCCATCTACAAAAGGCATGAACCGATCCGATTGGTCTAACTATAGATCAGTCAAATTGTTGCCGGCGATCTCTAAACGTCGAATGATTTTTTGCTGATAAACTGATCAAAGCGTTTTGAACAAAATAATCTTCTTTCCATTTCACAGCACGAATTTAGTACAAGACACTGCTGCCTCACCAATCTACTCATAACTCTTGATAACTGGACTCGAGTCGTGGATAATGTATGCCCTATCCATGCCTGTTACTTGGATATGTCTAAAGCCTTTGACCGTGTTAACCACAGCATACTGCTACAGAAATTGAATCAGTTCCAGCTGGGTGGCAGATTATTGGCCTGGATTGGAGTTGGTGGGCACTATCAGCGATCTCTAAACGTCGAACGATTTTTTGCTGATAAACTGATCAAAACGTTTTGAACAAAATAATCTTCTTTCCATTTCACAGCACGAATTTAGTACAAGACACTGCTGCCTCACCAATCTACTCATAACTCTTGATAACTGGACTCGAGTCGTGGATAATGTATGCCCTATCCATGCCTGTTACTTGGATATGTCTAAAGCCTTTGACCGTGTTAACCACAGCATACTGCTACAGAAATTGAATCAGTTCCAGCTGGGTGGCAGATTATTGGCCTGGATTGGAGTTGGTGGGCACTATCAGCGATCTCTAAACGTCGAACGATTTTTTGCTGATAAACTGATCAAAACGTTTTGAACAAAATAATCTTCTTTCCATTTCACAGCACGAATTTAGTACAAGACACTGCTGCCTCACCAATCTACTCATAACTCTTGATAACTGGACTCGAGTCGTGGATAATGTATGCCCTATCCATGCCTGTTACTTGGATATGTCTAAAGCCTTTGACCGTGTTAACCACAGCATACTGCTACAGAAATTGAATAAGTTCCAGCTGGGTGGCAGATTATTGGCCTGGATTGGAGTTGGTGGGCACTATTAGCCCAGTTTAAGTTATAAGTGGCGTGCCTCAAGGCTCAGTTTTGGGGCCAATACTCTTTCTGGTGTACGCGAATGATATACCTGAAAGCGTATGCCGTGAAGTTATTTTATTTGCGGATGATATCGAAGTTTGGACTAGCGTGTGCATCAACTTTTACAAAAAGATCTCGATGCACTTCATAAGTAATCCTTACGAAACTGCCTACCATTCAAAATATGAAAATGTTAAACGTCGGTAAATCTTTTGAATTCACATACTCTCTGAGATCCCAGGAACTTTCATGGGTTACGGAAGAGAAAGCTCTGGCTGTGCGGATTAGCAGTAACTTGAAGTCTTCGCGGCAGTGTTCTGTGGTATACAAAAGTTCCTGCCTAACCTTAGCACTGCTCAGAAGGATCTTCCGTGGTTCCCCAAGCAGGTACTCCCACGGAAAATTAACACTTATATCCGGCCAAAAATAGAATACGCTGTTCAAGCATGGTCGCCGTAGTTATAAATGTGCATGGCTTTCTTCAGCGCATATACAACCGCGCTAGAAAACTGGTGGCCTGACTGTATAACAGGCCATACGAGGAGCGGATTGCATCTCTGAACCTATTTGACTTTTCGTAGCGCCGTGTCATGTGTGATTTGATCTTGCTGTTCAACATTCTACATACAATGAATTACCCACTTGAACACCTATTTTATTGGCAAGAAGCACGTGGTAGCAGATCTCATGGCCACAAGTTAACCATTCCGCACTCTAGATCAAATTTTTCGAAGGTTCTTTGCTATCCGTGTTTCTTTTGTATGGAACTCTGTGCCCACACATATCATTTGTGCATCAAGCCTGAACATTTTGAAGGCTGAACTTGACAAGTATATGTTGACCAAATCCAACCTCGCATCTCAATACATAAGCTGACTTTTTATATTTGGCAAAACATCGTTGTTGTTTGTATGCGTTCCCGATATTTTTATGGTTACTGTAAAGTATTTGTTTTTTAGACCATTAAAACTTTGAACCATGTAAAGATTTGCGTGAAAAGGTTATTATTTTGATGGAATTGCCCCACAATCGGTCAAAATATTTGTCTGTAATTTCGCACGGTACCTGTGTTTGTCAAATCGATTATTAAAAGTACAGATAAATAAGGAACAGCTCCATCTTTTTATCTTTTTCTGATGATCTATGCAGGTCAATGTTCAAACTGAACGACTATGTTCACTTTTGTGTTAATAGTCTCAGATTGTCTTTTTCGCGGTCTGTGAAGTTGCAGGAAATCCTTGTTATCATTTCAATCATCATTGTAAACAATACACTATCTAATACCTAATAATCGCTTTGAAAAATTCTTAGATCTAAGCGCTTAATTTTGGTTATACTTAGTACCTATCTCAATGTATATCGATCTTTGATATTTGTTTTTAGATGGGGGTGTACAAGTTGTTCATATGGTATTTTGCCGAGCTTGAATAGTTTGTTCAGGACGTTTCAGTGAACTATTTGGTTACGTACTGAAAGCGAGATCCCTAAAGACTGGAAAAATTCAATCGATGATTCCTAGGCGGTTACCTATTAGATAGAGAACATGAAAACAGACGAAAATGCTATTGTTTTTGCAGCGTTTGTCTCGAAATTGAATTTGTAGCCATGCTGCTGGATTATTTCAATATTTTCAGCAGGAACAACGACGTCATGTGCATAGTAATTCAGAAATCTATGGTTATTTTCAGAAATTTACACGCTTCGCTGCCTTATTTTGGATCCAGCAAACGACATAGTTGAACAGAACAGGTAATAACGGGTTGCCTTTCCTGAATTATGTGTGCGAATTGAGTTCGTATGATTTGTTACCGTTGACACGAGCCCGAGCCCTGCTTACTTCTCGGTAGACTTTGATCAAGTCAAAGACTGGAATGGATTCCGTCTGAAAGCATGATCTCCCATAGGCAACGACGGTCGATGGCATCGACGGCAGCGCGAAAATTGATCATGTAGGCTATCGTTTACTGTTGATACCGCGCGTGGTTCATCAGAATCCTTTGCAAAGTGAATATTTGGTCTTCACATCTCTTCCCGGAGCGAAACTCCACCTTCGGTGACTCTTGTGTCTGTGACGTTTGGTGGAGAACCGGATTTACTGACCATATCAAAAATCTTCGAAAAAGTATCCAGAAGGCTTATTTCGCGGTAGCTGGAGCGATAAAATTTGTATCAATGTTAAGGTAGCGGAGGCACAAATAAATTAACCGAGATTGCCTGAATTTTCTGTCGTACTCCGATTGGCAATTGTAATTGGCAGGGTAGCCATCGATACTCCTGAAGCAGTGATTTCTATACTGATGGCTGATAAAAGGTTAAATAAATGACCGAAGTGCTCAACCCACTTAGCAATATTATCATAAATATCAGTTCGGATTTAAATTACAGCTTTCAGATGCGATATGATGTATGCAAAAACTTCGAGTCTCCTGTATTCACTGCATCTTCCATTGCAGATACAGTTTTCGCCTAATATACCTGACAATCTTTACATTCACGTCATACAACAGTTCTCATAAGGAGGTGGTATTCCGAAGCATCATTTAGTCGAGCATCTTTTTGTATGGCAAAAATGTTGCTTTGAGATTCCTATCCCAGACGTGACAAGGATGAGTGCCTATGTTTTGTAATACCGTATTCTGACTAGCGATATTCCGTAATAACGATTGTTACTCAACTGGAGGATCATTTCCGTTCAACTGCTTAGAACCTTACCAATAAGCTTCTT
This sequence comes from Atriophallophorus winterbourni, assembly GCA_013407085.1. NCBI lineage: Eukaryota > Metazoa > Platyhelminthes > Trematoda > Plagiorchiida > Microphallidae > Atriophallophorus > Atriophallophorus winterbourni. The sequence goes on along the minus strand of JACCGJ010001503.1, from coordinate 3,123 downwards.
TTGTTGGTGTAGGTATCTTAAGGCTTGAATTTTATTCTCCTCTAGAAGTTTTCGTTGCTGGCCGAGTAGTCTTAGTCTGATCTTTGCACAAACCAAGGTGTGAGCTGTGCTCGCCTCATTCCTTTATATCAGCCGCACGGTACCATATTTGTATCAGATTGTGCATATATGAGCGCTTTACACTTATCCTGAAAAAGTACAGCCCAGTAAAACTTGTAGTTTGTGACATTTTCTCACCACCAATAGCTTATTCCATTATGGCTGATTTGTGCCTAATAATGCTGGGATGAGTAACGCCGGTTAGCTAAATGATATTTGTAATGTCGGAAATTTGTGGAGGAGAGAAAAAGATAATGGTCATCACCTAGGGGTAAAACTCTCTGTTATTCGTTCGTCTATCATCACATGTTTCCCTTGAAGCTAGCACGTAGTTTAGCTTATGAACCCTTCTCGGGCACTAAAATAGTCTGCAAGCATTACCATATCGCCTCTGCGTTCGGTTACAAAGGGAACGAAAATCTTGATACACCTTCTCTGCTCCACAGTTAGTGGTTGCAAATGTCGGAAACAACTTACATCTGTTGTCACTGTTCTTGTCCACTTTGCTGTAATTCCGAACTCTCACCGCGCACAGTTATAACGGGCTGTTTCATGGTGCCGACGTTGAATGACAGACCTAATAGGAGTCGGTTGAGCACGTTAGTAGTCGATAACTCAGTTGTTTGACTGGTGACTGTAGATTTTCGCTCGTTCACCATACAATGTCCTTGGATTGGTCAAGGGGTAGTGAGTTGCTAGCGCGACTCCAAACATTTTACTTAGAAATTTTGCGTAATTTTCTCAAAACTCGTGAGCATCAACTTTAAAAGTCTTTTGTTGAGTGTTATTATGTTTAACGACTCTTTGCTGTCAACCCTTGTTTTTCTTAGCAAGTCGTGCTCAAGATGCTGTGTTACAAGTGTTTGATCGTAAGACGGACCGTACAAATGAATTAGAAGAATTCGGTGAACGTTTGACAAAGATTGGGAAGGATTTTGGAGAATCGGACGCACATGGTCAGTCTATATTATTTATACTCTCCATCAATTAGCTGCTCTTTATGTTTGTGACTACTCATCCGTACCAAGCCCATCGAAATATTCACAAAGTTGATCATGACTGTACATAATGGAAACACTGGACTCGAGTTTCGCTCTTATTTGAGCTCAGCAGCAGCGCATATCCTCCGCCTCGGGTGGGATTCGCTACTCCTGTTCACGAATCAATTTTATCGTGTATAGACGATTGTCCTGTTTTTCGGCAATAACCTTTATTTGACTGTAAAATCTTTGATAATCTTTTCAATATTTGGTGTTCCGTTATATCAAACGTGACTATCAATCTTAGTGTACTCGTAATCCGCCTATCATGATCATCATGAAGAGCAAGTACTCAGTGCTTATGTGGCACGATAAAATTCGAAAGGATGGTACCTGCAGAAGATTGAGCAGACGCACTTGGATGAGATGCTTACACCTCGAATCAAACACTCATTCACTCAAGTTTTGTGAACGTGTATGTATTAAACTAATAGACCGGCGTTACATGACAGCTTCTTTATGTCATTCACTGCCGTGAATTATAACAGGTTTTTCTGGGCACATCGCTTGACAGCATGCGAGATCAATGAAACATTTCAAGAAGATGTCTAAACTAAGACCACTACTGAACACAATTTTGAGCCATATCTCTGAGGTTGAGTAATCACGAATACGCTTATAAGCATATAACGCGTTTACAAACTATCTCGGCAGGTTGTGTAATACAGAGATTTTCCAAATTCCTATTTTTATCTAATGAAACTTAGCTAGAATTATTCCGTTACCTCTATTCGAATGCGTATGCATGCGATTTCAATAGGTCGCGCTTCGCTTTATTAATTGTTAGTAATTACCCCTAATCTAGAGCTCTTTGTATACTACTACTTTTTGTCCTTATTACTTAAGGGTAGAATCTACAAAGCGACAGTTCGTGCTGTATTAATAATATTATTATTGTTGTTGTTAAAGAAACGCTATTTCCGTGTCATTTCGTGATTTAGCTGTTACCATCATATACGCAAGGATGCTATGAGTGATAATGATATTCGTTAGTAATGTTGATATAGAAAACGAGATTAATCTGCACCGAATACACCGGTTGGGTTACGTTTGCGGGTGCGGGATTCTGAACAGATTCTTTACAACGCCGCATCCCGATTGGCGTTTGGTGGCCAAACTGTCACGTGGCATAGGCAGAAAAACCCTAACTAGTAACTTTTCTAACTCTGGGCTGGAGTCCCCGTGATCCATAATCGTAGTGGCTAGTTACACCTGTGGATGCCTCCAAACCGTGTCCAGTAGCGATTTTGCAGTGTCTTCTTCTGTCACTTTCCATTAAAATACCTATTTATCACCGATGTTATGGCAGCATTGTTCTCTAACCTTTTCCATAATTATGGTCATAATCATGATAATCAGTGACAGCACTGCATAGGTATTGTGTATCGTATCGTATCATGATAATAATATCCACTACACACTCGCGGCGCCCATATCTGCTTTTATATATTTTCTTGTAACATCATTCTCACATACTCAAGAAACTCGATTAAACTTCACGGTGACCTTTGAGCATGGTTTTTTTAAGGCGCCGCTCTTACAAAAGCCGGACAGTGTCAGTCTTCGCTAGGAAAAACCCTTCGCGCCTTCGAACAAAATGTGGAAGATACTTATGTGCAATGGCTTCGAAAATATATACAGGAAATTTCTAGGCCTGCTTTGGTAAGTCCGAGTGTTCAATTCCGCCTGTGAGACTCTATGTTTTCTATGTTGGTGTTGGTTTGTTGATGCGTTAGATAACAGTCTGTGATCACTCAAATCTTCACATACCAAAAAGACTATTGTTTGATGGTCGAACGATTATGCATCTCATCCAAAGGTTCCAGATGGGGTTTGAAACCAGCTGGTGTCGCGCCCATCTTTGAGAAACAGGTGAACCTACGTACATTGCACATTATCTAGGTGTATTTATGTATGAAATCACAAGTCCGATCCAGGCAAAGTGCCACATAGTTATAGACTACGCGTAGATTAAGATACTATC
>JACCGJ010001502.1:6648-23862 GCA_013407085.1 Atriophallophorus winterbourni | reverse complement strand
TTTAATGGGGTTAAACCCATAACCATGAAACAACATATTCATTTGCATGCTTTTCCGTCACAAAACACCCCACGACTGGTTTCGTGCTGTTTGCCTCATCAGGTAGGGACAGTAAGATCAGGATCCGCATGCGCTTGAAACAGTGGAGGAATGGTAAACAAGGAGCGCTTGTATGCCACTGTTGGATATGGCTGGTACGACCAACCTGTTCAAAGCATGTGTCCAAACACATGTTAAATGGGGTTCAACCCATATTAACAGTGGCTGGCCTCCTTGTTTACCATTCCTCCACTGGTTCAAGCGCATGCGGAGCCTGATCTTACTGTCCCTACCTGATGAGTGCAAACAGCACGAAACCGGTCGTGGGTGTGAATGACGGAAAAGCATGCAAATGAATATTTTGTTTCATGGTTATGGGTTTAACCCCATTTAACATGTGTTTCGAAACATGCTTTGAACAGGTTCGTCGTACGAGCCTTATCCAACAGTGGCATACAAGCGCTCCTTGTTTACCATTCCTCCACTGGTTCAAGCGCATGCGGAGCCTGATCTTACTGTCCCTACCTGATGAGTGCAAACAGCACGAAACCGGTCGTGGGGTGTGAATGACGGGAAAAGCATATGCACAGAATATTTTGTTTCATGGTTATGGGTTTTCCCCATTTACCATGTGTTCGACACATGCTTTTGAACAGGTTCGTCGTACGAGCCTACCAACAGTGGATAAAGCGCTCTTTTTTACCCATTCCTCCAATGTTTCAAGGCATGCGGAATCCTGATCTTACTGTCCCTACCTGCTGATGTGCAAACAGCACGAACAAACCGGTGTGGGGGTCGTGAATGACGGAAAAAGCATGCAAATGAATATTTTGTTTCATGGTTATGGGTTCAACCCCATTTAACATGTGTTTCGACACATGCTTTGAACAGGTTCGTCGTACGAGCCTTATCCAACAGTGGCATACAAGCGCTCCTTGTTTACCATTACTCCACTGTTTCAAGCGCATGCGGATCCTGATCTTACTGTCCCTACCTGATGAGTGCAAACAGCACGAAACCGGTCGTGGGGTGTGAATGACGGAAAAGCCTGCAAAGGAATATTTTGTTTCATGGTTATGGGTTTACCCCATTTAACATGTGTTTCGACACATGCTTTAACAGGTTTCGTCGTCCGAGCCTTATCCAACAGTGGCATACACGCGTCCTGTTTACCATTCCTCCACTGTTTCGAGGCATGCGGGATCCTGCTCTTACTTGTCCTACCTGATGAGTGCAAACACCACGAAACCGGTCGTGAGGTGTGAATGACGGAAAAGCATGCAAATGAATATTTTGTTTCATGGTTATGGGTTTAACCCCATTTAACATGTTTCGACACATGCTTTGAACAGGTTCGTCGTACGAGCCTTATCCAACAGTGGCATACAAGCGCTCCTTGTTTACCATTCCTCCACTGTTTCAACCGCATGCGGATCCTGATCTTACTGTCCCTACCTGATGAGTGCAAACAGCACGAAACCGGTCGTGGGGTGTGAATGACGGAAAAGCATTCAAATGAATATTTTGTTTCATGGTTATGGGTTTAACCCCATTTAACATGTGTTTGGACACATGCTTTGAACAGGTTGGTCGTACCAGCCTTATCCAACAGTGGCATACAAGCGCTCCTTGTTTACCATACTTCCACTGTTTCAAGCGCATGCGGATCCTGATCTTACTGTCCCTACCTGATGAGTGCAAACAGCACGAAACAGGTCGTGGGGTGTGAATGACGGAAAAGCATGCAAATGAATATTTTGTTTCATGGTTATGGGTTTAACCCCATTTAACATGTGTTTCGACACATGCTTTGAAAAGGTTCGTCGTACGAGCTTTATCCAACAGTGGCATACAAGCGCTCCTTGTTTACCATTCCTCCACTGTTTCAAGCGCATGCGGATCCTGATCTTACTGTCCCTACCTGATGAGTGCAAACAGCACGAAACCGGTCGTGGGGTGTGAATGACGGAAAAGCATGCAAATGAATATTTTGTTTCATGGTTAGGGGTTTAACCCCATTTAACATGTGTTTGAACACATGCTTTGAACAGGTTGGTCGTACCAGCCTTATCCAACAGTGGCATACAAGCGCTCCTTGTTTACCATTCTCCCACTGTTTCAAGCGCACGCGGATCCTGATCTTACTGTCCCTACCTGATGAGTGCAAACAGCACGAAACCGGTCGTTGGGTGTGAATGACGGAAAAGCATGCAAATGAATATTTTGTTTCATGGTTATGGGTTTAACCCCATTTAACATGTGTTTCGACACATGCTTTGAACAGGTTCGTCGTACGAGCCTTATCCAACAGTGGCATACAAGCGCTCCTTGTTAACCATTCCTCCACTGTTTCAAGCGCATGCGGATCCTGATTTACTGTCCCTACCTGATGAGTGCAAACAGCACGACACCGGTCGTGGGGTGTGAATGACGGAAAAGCATGCAAATGAATATTTTGTTTCATGGTTATGGGTTTAACCCCATTTAACATGTGTTTGGACACATGCTTTGAACAGGTTGGTCGTACCAGCCTTATCCACCAGTGGCATACAAGCACTCCTTATTTACCATTCTTCCACTGTTTCAAGCGCATGCGGATCCTGATCTTACTGTCCCTACCTGATGAGTGCAAACAGCACGACACCGGTCGTGGGGTGTGAATGACGGAAAAGCATGCAAATGAATATTTTGTTTCATGGTTATGGGTTTAACCCCATTTAACATGTGTTTGGACACAATGCTTTGACACGTTGGTCGTACCAGCCTTACCAACAGTGGCATACAAGCGCTCCTTGTTTACCATTCTTCCACTGTTTCAAGCGCATGCGGATCCTGATCTTACTGTCCCTACCTGATGAGTGCAAACAGCACGGAACCGGTCGTGGGGTGTGAATGACGGAAAAGCATGCAAATGAATATTTTGTTTCATGGTTATGGGTTTAACCCCATTTAACATGTGTTTGGACACATGCTTTGAACAAGTTGGTCGTACCAGCCTTATCCAACAGTGGCACACAAGCGCTCCTTGTTTACCATTCCTCCACTGTTTCAAGCGCATGCGGATCCTGATCTTACTGTCCCTACCTGATGAGTGCAAACAGCACGAAACCGGTCGTGGGGTGTGAATGACGGAAAAGCATGCAAATGAATATTTTGTTTCATGTTTATGGGTTTAACCACATTTAACATGTGTTTGGACACATGCTTTGAACAAGTTGGTCGTACCAGCCTTATCCAACAGTGGCATACAAGCGCTGCTTGTTTACCATTCCTCCGCTGTTTGAAGTGCACGCGGATTCTGATCCTACTGTCCCTACCTGATGAGGCAAACAGCACAAAACTGGTCGTGGTGTGTGAGCGTGTGTTGGAACGAGCACTTTAGAATCACAATATTATTTCGATTGTAATAGTGTAACACTTATAAGTGACAGAGGTAGTGTGTAGTGTTCACAACCTTGACATGTAAAATGATGTTGAGGAGGGGGAGTATGAGGGGAATAAGGATGAGGATTAAGATGATGATGATGATAATAATGAGGAGGAAGATTTGAATGAAGAGGAGGATCAGAATAATCAGGTTAATGTTGGGCAGGAGGAGTATAAGGGGAATAAGGATGAGGATAAAGATGATGGTTATGATGATGATGATAATAATGAGGTGGAAGATCTGAATGAAGAGGAGGATCAGAATACTGAGGTTGATGATGAGGAGGAGGAGTATAATGGGAATAATTTTGAGGATAAGGATGATGGTCATGATGATAATTACAATGAAAAGGAGAAGGAGGGAAGGAGGAGGGGGAGTAAGAATGGTGGAGAATGTTTACGAGAAGGAATAAAATAAAGATGCTGATGTACATGACTAGAAGAAGAAAAATTGTTAAGAGTAGTATTTTGATAATATCCATGATGATGACGTTGAGCCAAAAAAGAAGGAATAGAGACAAGCGATGATGATGGTAATAATTATGGAATTTCCTCGCAATACGCTTTTTTGTGGCACTCTGTTATTAAACTAATCAATCAATTATTGTTAACATATTTTGCAATAAAATGCGATTCACATTTGCATAATAAGTAACCCATTCATCGGCCTATTGTGTACGTATCCATTCGATTAATAATGATATGCAAAGTCTTAATGCCATTTATAAAAATTATTGAATAATATTGGACAGAGTTTCATCGAACCATCTAACTCAAATGTGGCAAAATCCGATATTCACATGAATGGTATTTCTAAACTCATGTTACTCATAAGTAATCACTAAAAAAACAATTCAATTTGATCTAAACAAGAACCTCACCTTAACATACGACACCAGCATTTCATCTGGATTTTCGGGACTTTCTCTGCCACTTTGCAAGTAATTCCATGTATCGATGAGCAGCTGCTTTGCTCGAGGTATGAATTTTTCAGCATCCGTTAATGTTACCTTTGGTTCAGTTGTCGGTTGAACAACATCGTCCAAAGTGGGCTCGAAAATCAACTGTCAATTAGAAATTATTTTTAAATTTTCATTTTTGTGCAAGGGGAGGTGATGAACAATCACATTGGCTTAACTCAAAAGTGTGCTGTGTAATCCTCGTACACTCTATTCTGTATTGGCTGCAACTTCCAACGTTGACTACTTCAACTCATAATGATCATATTTTCAATGACATTTGGATAGTTGGGAAGCAGCAACGGGCATACGTCAGCTGGTCATTTTGGTCATTCCCTGCACAGATTAAAGTGATTCAAGACGGACAAATGAAGCAGTCTTGATTGAATGATGAAAAGTGCGTTCATTTTTAAATCTTCTGGATTGTTTCTGGACAACATGGTACACTAAAATGTAAGTATTGTCTAGATTGCTGAACGGGTACATAATATCTTGAGGTTAGACTCTTGCTTAACTCACAAACTTTACAACATAATTAGACAGGTAGCATCATTGCGATGACTTCAACAGCGGAGGATTGAACTTTGGAGCTGAGATTGTTCGGGCCAACATATCCGGTCTCATCTTTAAGCATTGAAAACATGGATGTTGTACTAGGTTAATTTAAAGCCGTAAGTTTGAAAATTTCCACAATTGTGTCAAAATTGCTGTTCAGTACACATAAACCATCCATTTTAAGCAGCACCTATTTATCCTGTAGATTATTCATTGATAAACATTAACGTTATCTGGGTGTTTAGGGTGATTTTCAGACGAAATTCAAGCTCTTTTTACATGTTAACATTCTCTATGGTGCCTTGTCATATTGTGGAGATGTTAGGTGGTTTCGCGACGTTATATTCATGAGGTGTCGCATGATTTGCAGAACACCACACGCCGCCAAAACGACTGACGATGGCCATAGCGAACACATAATAATTTGGGTTTCATTAGTATTGCATGGGGATGGTTTGATGGACACCGCCTTCAAGAACATAAACAGACGGACAACCTCAGCCGCTATTGAAGGATATGCAAATCGTCAAGGTCGGTGAAACGACATCTGTGTGGTTGGCGTGAAATCGATTGTCAAATTAAATCGAAGTGGCAACGGGTGCAGAGAGGGTGAAGACGCTGTTTTGGTAATGGGATTTGGCAATATAAGGTGGGCGTGTGTTTTATTCGTTGTGATGTGTGTATAATAAACGCGTTTGAATTTATGTTTTTCGGCTACTCATGAGTGCCAAGTCCTTCGAAATATTCACAAAGTTTATCGCAACGGTCCACATTGGAAGCACTGGACTCGAGTTTCGCTCTTGTTTGAGCTCATCATCAGTGCATATCCTGTCTGGGGTTTGACTCGAACCCAGGACCTTCACCATTGTAGTCTCATGTCTGAGCTACCGTCCCCTGTTTGACCGATCGCGATTAAGAATTCATGAATGTTTCTCCAGACTGGCACATTTGAGTAGCGTCATATGCCTGACCAGTTGAGAAAGAGCCAGCAACATCTGTTGTGGTCGTTCAACCAATCTGATCTCCTTGTCAGCTCTTCCTGTGCTGTGAAATTTGTTGGCGAACGTAATTAGCGTTGGACCGGATGACCTCAGTGATGAATGTGGAGTGAAATGCGCAGGGGGACGTGTTTGACGCTGCATCGAGTGTCAACAAAGCTTGTCCAAACATCCTGATACACGTTAGAACAATAAATGTGATTGACTATCGATTGACCTGATGTCATCTCACTCCCCAACGCTACAATATTTGTCAGTTGAGCCAAACACCACATCTGCTTATTAGAACCATTACAAACCCGTCACATCGACACTGCGTTGTGAGAATGAACTCATGGAAAAAGCACTTTGATAGAAGATGTTGAATGCATCGTCCTTAAGCTTGTGGGAGTGTGAGCAATGATGATATCTAACGAACGATAACCACACACAGGTGTCGTGCGAATTGTGCGAGTCGACTAAGAACCAACATTCGTGATGTATTGTTTGAGTGGGATTCTTACGTACTCGGTATTCATGCACGGTGATGCGTACAATAAAGTCAAAATGTGCTCGAATTAACAATCGTGTCAGAGATCAGCAAAAGGAGCCCGGTGTTGTACCACAAGTGGATGCAGTTCGGTCTCATCATTATTCACCTGGATGATTTTTCTTTTCGTTTCTTATGTGCGACTATCTCCTCCTGGAGGATAAGTCGGCTTCAATGAAGGGTCTTGGGAATTCGGGTACAAAGCGGCGTCCCCAGAACCACTGAGCGTTTGTTCGAATCAGATTCTCTAGCCTTTGCACAACCAAGTGCGACCTGCAGGGCAGCAGGAAGTAGCCAGAAAGAAATGGTACGCACCAACTAACCCTCTACGAGACTCTGCTCCAGATTTTTACTCAGGGTTTTCTCTTGAAGCTTTTCCCACAATCGAGTATCCCGCGAGGCGGCGAAGGTTTAAAACAAGGGTTTTTCTTTCCTAAGATGAAATGCCCTTCCAGGCTAACGAGCTCCAATTGCACGAAGCAAACTGGTTTTCAGGCGCCAGTCACTCGCCCTCGCATCTTCTCCTGTTGGTGGAGGCAGTTCCGCCGGGCTCGCGGAACCATTCGTGCAGGCCAGAAGCTAGACTTGGTTGTCAGAGGCGCGCGCCATATGGGAGCATTTTATAGACATCGGGAGCTTATCCTCACTGCCATGCCGGGCTATGACAATCGGATGATCGAAGAAAGAACTATCGTCGTCCAAGTTTTATGACATGATCGCCGAGCCAAGATCTCGCTGGACATGAGTTCAAAAATTCTTGAAACCAACGCCAAGGTATCTGAGATTAAAACCGCAATGACAACCCTATCAGAGCGCACTGTAAATGATGAATTTCTTAGTGCTTGGGTGTGCTGTGACAATACGTTAATAATCCGCTTGAGAATATGATATAAGTTTGATCTCGGAAATAAGTGCGCACCAAACTCATTAATCAAATAATTGCATAATGATCGTGGATTGAATAAACATGTTTTCGCATAATTTCAAGCATGGACATCAATGGAGTGGAACTAATGCAGATGTAAGAATGCGCTTTGAGCATGTTAGAATTGGTGTCCGGACGGCTGGATAGATCTTGGAACGTCATTGTGTGATCAATAATTCTAGGGTCCAATCATCTGACAGATTTGGTAAAACTCTTGGGGTTTAGAAGCCACAGTCGTCCGACGGCTCAATGTAATTGTAAACAAATTTCTTGGTAGATTCATGGAGCGATATTGGTCTGTGACCATCAAGAATAAAAATTTATAGCGAGACACCGATCAATATTCCATCGAGAATATACTAGTTTGTTTAAACTAGCCTAAACAGGAGTATGTCCATTGGATACGCACATAATTATCACAAAAGCGGTTTTTGCTAGGAGCATATTAAAAGGTAATTGAATGGAAACATGTAGAATGCATTGTCTGGTGGGCAAACCACTGGTAATCGTGTCAGAAATGCGTATAGCCCATATATCAAAACGAGTTAAATGTTTTATACAGTTGAACAAAAGACTAAGGGATTGTCTAACTGGAAGAGATAAAATCCTCCTTTGAATGCATTTCTATTACAAACACCCCGCGAAAAATAATTAGTTTGATTTCGAGTCACGGCATTCAATTGTCATTAAATTATGATGAAATTATACATCATTAAATAAAATCAGAAAGTGAAATTGGCGCAGTATCTCTGATGATTATGATGATAATAGCGGTTGACATTTACCTCTAACAGTGATTAAATTAAACGGTAGAATTCGCGCCGAAAAAATTAGCATTTCCTCTCGACGGGAGCCACTAAATGCGTGTTTGAATGCAATCACAAAAATTTACTACTTGCAAGTAGCGTGAAATTTCAAACTTTACTTGATCTGATCGATAGTCAACTTTGCTATCCGCTGGACAAGACAAAAATAAGTTTGCTTGTTTGAAAAGCATTTGAATTCCTAAAAGAGTCCCGGTAACAAAATAGTTGTTCAATGAAAAATTTGTAATCAAATTTCGAATGAATAGTAAGGTATTCAACTGGAAACAAACTTGATCGTTCGTCAGAATTGTTTAATGCAGAACAAATGACAATAGCTAACAATATTATCCAGAATGAGTTTCTTACTTCTATCCCGCGGCCTCTGGATTCGATTGGATTAGCGGTTCGTTCTTGGAATCGTTTGAACACGGGTAGTTGATTGAGGTTCATGGAGGTCATGGACCAGCCAATATTGATGGGCTTCTGATTTGCTTCTGATTGATTGACCTTATGGAGAGAAAATGTAGAAAATGGCAAAAATACTTTCAAAGGAAAACCGATATAATACTATATGCTTGAGCTTCAGTTTTGAAGAATAAATGCAGGGATTGATTAGTTATTACTGTTTAATCTGCACTGGGTATGTGATGGCGATGATTGCATATACCACAGGAAACATGAGGACTCAGCTATTATTTGATGAGAATATTAAAGCATGCTACACGAACAAAATTATTAAAAAGGGGCCGTCACAAAAGACTTAATGGGTCTGTTGAAATTCGAGCGATTTTATCAAATCATCAACATTTCCGTCCCCTTAATAAGGGCCACATCCCACTTTATATATAAATTCAAACGTAACTGTGACAAAAACATCATTAGCGGAACTGATCAGAAATGGGAAACTTGAATCTTGGAATAAATGTCGACAATTGGTGTGACAAGATGATTAGCTTAGGTTTGTCACACCTCTAGTTTTCATGATCGGCATGACCGTATAGTGAATGATAAGCAATAAGGACTGATAACAATATTCACCCCGTCAAGTAATATGCGCGGAACCACTGCAATTACTGACCACTACCGGTTTCTGGCTGTTTGCCGTCATCAGGTAGAGACAGTAAGATTGGGTTCAGTGAACCTTCAAAAAGTGGTTAAATGCTAAACAAGCTTATACTTGAATGTCACTGTTATATAGGGTTCGTACAACGAACCACGGTGTTCAAACGCACAATCACATATTGATACGTGGTCAAGCACTCGAGGCGCTTATGGATGACCAACGCAATGTGTTGCTCACATTCCCCGCACTTGCCCACCGCTACCGGTTTCTGGCTGTTTGCCGTCATCAGGTAGAGACAGTAATATTAGGTTTAGTGAGCCTTGAAACAAAGGTATACCTAAACGCCGCTGTTAATTAGTGTTCATATAAAGAACCACGACGATTCGATACCTAATCACAACGTGATACCCGGTACTAAGTTCAATATGCTTGATAACATTTTATTATGTCGCGCGCATCTCCTGCATTTAAAATAGTCCAACTTCACTGAAATTCACTCTCCTGCTATCACTTCAATAACGCTGAAATCAAGTGCTTAAAACTGTCTCTGTATGCGTTGGTGTTGGCAAACAATTATTGACTGCCGTTAACTTGAAACAGACGCGGTAAATATAAATCCCAAAGTAATTCGTCCCAATCCACCCAAAGATCTTTTTTTCTTATTTTTGGTGATATTTAGAAATTCTTTGTGTCATTCGCTGGATGGTTGATATATCAGATTGAATTGCTAGTGGGTGTCTTTATATTAAAATCGCGGTGGTCTAAAAACAAGCAAGGTCAATGATTTTATACGAATCATTGGAACAGGGGGTGAGTATCACACATTATAAAACGAATTTATTTCGCTTCTCTGAAATTGGTTAGTCTTCACATTGTTGTTCTCATTAATTCAGCAGTCTTCGAGATTGCTGCTGTCTGCTGAATCGATAAACTTGAAAAACGTCAATTTTACCGCTTGTAATCAGGTTCCAATTTATTTCAAATTCAGTGAATATCCCATGTTAGATTGCTCTCCACACAACTTGACAAAACTGCGCACCGATTTTGTCGTGGATGAGTGACTCTGAGCACGAACGTGATGCTACCTCTAAACTGTCAACTCGTGTGGTGTCTGGAAGCTGATGACAAATTCATTAGGTCATCATCATAATCATCACAGACAGCATTACACCGGTAGCGCGTGCAGAATGATTAACTGCCACAGAACCATGAAAAAGTAAAATCCTAAAAGATGGGGAAGGGTGGGACTTAAATTGCTACGGCTTCTATAGAAGAGTAAGCACAAACAAACTGAGAAGAGGTGCCTACACCTCGAATGAAACATGCATTCAAACAAGTTTCGTGAACGAGTAGAGCGACATCAGCATGGCAGCTTCCTCGCGGCTTTCACTGCCATGCATCATAACAAGCTTTTCTCGTCACTCCGCTTGACAACATACAAGGTTAAGCAAACACTCCAAGAAGATGCTTAGTGCAAAACCGCCATTGAACACGGTTTTGGGACATATCCTGAAGCGTAACTAGCCATTGCGATATCTGATGGCGGGGACACCAGCCTGGAAGACGCGATGCGCCGACTTTGGATAGGTTACTAGTAAGGGATTTAACTGCTTATGCCATGTGACGGTTTGGTCACCCCGAGATTTACGCCAATCTGGATGTGGTGTCGCAAAAAGAATCTGTTTCGGAAGTCGGTGGTCCGGCATCCGTAAAACGTGACCCGACCAGCGTAACCTATGCAGGTTGATTTGCTTCTCTATATCAACATTACTACCGAACAGCTTATTTCGGGTAGCATCGGTGTGTATGCGATTGTAACAGCTAACTCCTAGAATGTTGCGGAGACATCGGTTGTCAAATACTTTGAGACGCTAGATGTGTTCTTTACGTAGGGTCCAGGTTTCGCAACCATACAGTAACACAGCCGAAACTGTCGCTTTGTAGACTCTACCAGTGAGTAACAAGGACAGTCCTTTCTGACGCCAGAGATGACCTAGTTTGCGGAATGCTACGGTCGCTTTAGAAATGCGTGCCGAGACCTCGTCATCGTCATTAGGTCAGCCGCCTTCGGTATCAGGAATTGCATGAGATCACTCGCTAGAAGGGACGGTACTTTACACTATTAATTTTCATGAATCATCTGTGACCGTTCAAGTTGAATAGATGTTTGGCATATTACAATGAGCGAAAGTTTGGATAATTTTCCTGTGTAATATTTGCTAAAAAGGAAGCATCCCGAAAGCAAATGCAAGGCAATGTGAATAAAATTCACTTGCTCTGCTCACCTTTGATTCAATCTCATCCAACGCGCTCAAGGTTGAAGTGTATCTTCGCTTGTAAACGTCGAACAACGTTTCATTAATCACACCGCCTACGCGGACTTTCGAAGTGAGCAATCCTTGGTTCCTTACGTAAGCAAGCAGTGCCGAGTTTTCCCACCTGTCTTTCGTTCGAATCACGTTGAATTGCCTAAGTTCTTCGAATAATTGTATGCGGCTTTGTCGATACATGGTAAATTGATCCAACGGCATTTCTCTGGTATGTGAGCGACCCAATTGCGGATCGTTTAACATTTGCTCCAGTTGTAATCGCAAGTGCTCCAGGGTGGATTCCAGTGGTGTAAACCGCGTGTTGGAAGCATCGTACCCCTGAATGTCCTCGTGAACCCTGGCTGATTCGAATCCCAGTGTTTCTAAACTCAGTTGCACTGCTTCAATGAATAATTGTTCACGTCGAAGCAATTTGTCCTGTGTGCGAAGAAATTATCGATCAAATGAAAAAAAAATGATCATTCTTGTGCGGGTAAACATTTATTTTGTTTCAATTATACAAATAACATTGTGTGTGTACCCATTAGCTCTATATAAATAGTGAAAGTCGGTTAGAGGCTCAGATTATGGTATGATTTGAAATTGTGTAACATTTGGGCTCATTCTCAGAACTAACTAATTCAGTCCCATCGGTCTCAAATGTTCAACATGCTGCCGTACGTTTGTTTGTGCGATCGTGCATGTTGTATGCAGCATACGTTTTATATCCAAATTATCACAGCAAATGCAGTTGAGTAAATTTGAGTCGAGTGTTCAAGTCTTTAGTCAGCAGTAAACGGAATCATATTCTCTCACAAACAGTAATCAACCATGCATTTTGAGTGAGTCGTATATCTACAAACACAGCATTAACATTTTAAGTGTTGATTTCGTGGCGTGGAGTATAACTGTGTCCCTGATAATTCCACATGCAATCAGTCGACTTTAGACACAACAAATCTGATGGGAAGACCTGACAAAGAGATCTGATCGGTTGGACGACCACAACAGATGTTGCTAACTCCTTGTCAACTAGTCGGGCAAATGACGCTACTCAAATGTGCCAGTCTGGAGAAACATTCATGGAGGCTTAATCGCGATCGGTCAAACGGTGGACAGTAGCTCAGTCCGTAAGGCATGAGACTACGATGGTGATGGTCCTGGGTTCAGACCCGAGACAGAATAAGCACGGCTGATGAGCTCAAATAAGAGCGAAACTCGATTCCAGTGCTTCCAATGTGGACCGTCGTGATAAACTTTGTGAATATTTCGAAGGACTTGGTACTCATGAGTAGTCGTCAAAACATTACGACAAATCGTGAAGCGTTGATCTCTGTGGTAGAAGACGTCTTAAAGCTTTCCTACAAATTTTAGCTCTGGCTGGTATGTCGCTGACTACAAAAACATGCAACTGCAAAATGTGTGTGCGTCAATCCTTTTCCCTACTAATGAACACAAACCACATCAAGGAGAAATAAGGAATATATGGAAGGGTTTTCTCAAAGCCTCAGAAATAAAGACATCAACGAACCTCTCTTCTTTATTCTTCTTCATGGCTATCTTCAAAGGTCCGTCATACATACGTTGAGGCAGTCATTTCAACTATGCACTACTTGAAACAGCTTTTCTGATTCATTGCATAATGCATTAGATTAACTAAAAACTTGAGCAGAGGCGATGTATTTTTGTCAAATCTTAAAGGCTAATATCCAATAACTCTTATGACAAGAGGCGTGATGCTGTCTGTCTTGCCAGCTACACTAAAATGCACGGGTCTTGCACAAAAACAAGCTGTCAATTATCTATGAATCACCATTAAGGACAACTTGAATAGGGATGGATCGTGCAACACAGGTGCAAAGATAAGGAGGTCTTTCGTCTCCGTTTTTGTAAAATATGGCTTGATGTAAACTCAAGCAGAGTATTCTCTTGTATTTTTCTTGGTTTTCGTTGTTGTTGTTGTTGACCTCCTTCGGTCGATGTCGACCATGGATGTACATCACAATCGCATGAATGTTCATGTTCTACAGCTTTTTGAATGACTAAACAGTCCGATTCGGGAGGAACAATCTCTCCCGCAGCGCTGGCAACGATAGTCCGAACTCGGTTGTATTGCATCAGTTACACACCGGCGGCGTGATCTGCGTTCAGCAGCCAAGAGCTGTATCTGCTCCTCCCCAGATTGCAGACGACGCTTTACACAATGACTCCAACTCGCGGGGTCAATGCCAAGAGCTTTCATATCTCTTTCGCAAACGTCTTTGTACAGCAAGTGCGGTCTGCTCAACGGTCGACTTCCTAATTGCAACTCACCATAGAGTGAATCTTTCGTAATACGACCATTTTCCATTCTGTAGACATGACCAAGCTACCGCAGGCGGCGCTGTCGCAAAAGGGTGAACATGCTCTGTAGACCAGCTTTTGAAAGCACTTCAGCATTAGGCACTCTGTCCATCCACGATATGTTCAAGATAGGACGGATGCTTCGTAAATGGAAAGCATTCAGCTTCTGTTCGTATCTTGCGTGGGTGGTCCAGGTTTCATTGCCGTACAGTAAAGCATTTAGTACGCAGTCACATACAAAGGTGTGTCCATCAAAGGACTTGCTTGTCTAGCTTAGAATTCTTAGTGCCCACTATGGTTAGGGACAGTTCTTTGCCAGCTTGGGATTAGTCAAGTGAATGCAATTTAAACCTCATCTCTGTCCGTACTGGCACCTTTGGTCTCAGACGAAGCTTCTGTGTCAGAAATGAAACGATACCAAAAAACTGCTGAGACTGAATAATTACAAAATTTCTCTCTCATCAATATGGTGACAAACATTTTCCAATGTATTTAAAACTTGCGTCTTACCTGGTTCAAATTCACATCAATCTTGTCCAATAATCCGATAGGGAAGCGTTCTTGCTCAACCAATTCCACAGCACAAATGATCCGTCCCAACGGTTCAACCAACTTTACCAGGCGATCTATTCGAGCCAAATTCTCCACCGTCCATTGTTTTGCTTCGTACACTGTGGGAAACTTGTCCACAAAGTGAATCGCTTTTTTCAACAACCGGGTTCGTCGCTTCAATCGAAATTGGTGAATTTTCAAGTGAGTGAGCAACACCTGGATTTGATCCACCCCATCTAGCGTCCACTCCCCAAAAAGCAATTCCTCAATATGCTGTGTACGTTCATCGTAAAGACTACGTTCCAGACTTTGTAACAAATCTGGGAGTATGGAAGCATTTTCGCAGTATACACGCAAGGCTATGTTTAATTGATCGTGGATTTGCTCTGAAAACGTTGGGAAGTCTTCCGGTAATTTGATGAAGGATTCGGTGTCTTCGCATTGTGTCAAGCGCCAAAATCGCTCTTGCAGGAGCTCGGAATTGCAGCTCAAAATCCACAGGAATAAGAATCGTTCCGGGTCTAACGAGGTGGACGATTCACTGAGAATGGAAACATTACATGGAAGAGCAAGGTCGAAGAACTGTTTGTGTGTGTTTAAATGCAAACTAAAAAACATATTATCGTTTGCGTTTGTATGCTTTTGTTGGATAAGGTTGGTACGACCAACCTGTTTAATCACATGAGCCCTCATTCATGCAGACAAGGTTTAAACCCTTGACCATTAATAAAAAAGCTCATTTGCATGGATATCCGTCACACACACCCCACGACCGGTTTCGTGCTGTTTGCACTAATCAGGATCTGAATGCCTCGAAGAAGAGGAAAATTGGTAAACAAGTTTTGAACTTGCACATAACGGTTGGATAAGTGGAAACTGCAAATAACATAGTTGACTATGCGAAGCATGCTCGTTCACAAACTTTGTCTTTCGTTTTTGTTTCAAGTATTTTTGCCACCTGTAGAACTATTCTGTACTCATCCAATCTACGTTTTTCCCGTGTATTGGATTTGAACTGTTCCTTTCCGAACTGACGCAGGTTCAGGTGCGTTTCATTTCAATTGCAGTGTCTAGAATAATTTCCCCAGACTCAGTTAACTGTTTTCTGAAATATCCGGTTAGATTGACTTTCAATACATCATCTATAGATGTACGGTCATAAGAAATCGACGGTGCTCTCAGCAGTTCATCATTGTCATTTTACTATTCCTAGAAATGGCACAGAGCTAAAACTTGTGTCTGGCTATGTCTGTATATTTACTTTTTGAGTCAACAATTACACAAGGATTTTATATCCACTTTTTGCATGTATTTCCATCGCGCACACACCCTTATCCAACAGTGGCACACGAGCGCAGACATGTTTTATTCTCAATTCATTTGCCACATTAAGCTCATTTAACGATTAATTGAGCCTGTGACGTGAACACTAATCTGATATGCATGTTTTCACAGCAGATTATTACGGTTAGTTTGTCTTGTTACTTGTCAACACTCAAATACATTCTCCTATTCTTTCGCGGTTGAAGCATGATGATCTTACGGGATTTAATGATTCTTAACTTGGAGACCATCGAAATGGGAAGAGAATTTAGTGGTCAGTGAGCTTTAACGAATGGATTTTTGGCGATATGTGCTAACTGAAACACATTAATAGATGATGCAATCCATTTTTCCGAATTGAGGCAAGCTGCAAATTTCGAGTCGAACTTCGAACTATCCTGGGGTTGTAATAACCCTCGCGGCAATACGCCGTTCGATCAGTTAGGGCTTAGTTTAGTCCCTTCAGCTACTTATACAGTAGCGAGTAGACGAGAACTTCGGCTCGCATTGCACCATTCGTCTACACAAATACTAGTTCGAAACGCGAAGAGTCCAGCGGATACGCATGGTTGATGAGAGGCAAAAACCTCGAAACCGGTCCTGTGCTTCCGGTGAGATTCTAGCGTTTCGGAATGGTATTCTACTTCGAGTCGAAAACTTTACAATCATCATCTATTCGGTTATTCAGTTTGACCTTTCGGCGGTACATGACAATCGATATTAAATAGACCGTCAGGTCATAAAAATCAATAAACTATTATTCCTGTGAAATGATATCAGCAGACTCACTGAATGCTCCGCTCCTCCAGACACAACCAAGCACAGCACATCCATTCATTGAATGCTGATTGTAACGCCATACAATCCCGTTCCATCATCCATTGAGAGACCAAACTTGCATACACAGAAGAGATTGCATCTTGGCACTGATATAACCAGTCAACGACACGTTCATCTGGATTGTGATCGCGATAGAACTCAAACAAGCAAACTAGCTCCATGCTAACTTGGTGTTGAAAATGGCGGATGGCAAAAAACAACTCGGGCACAAGTCGCAGAGAGCATTTCTGGAGTTCATATGATACGTCTGAATAGAATGAAATGCAGATAAAACAGCGCGGTTCGACTAGCGAGGGCGTGTAAAACATGTTATTGCAAGGGGAACTGGCTGAAGTACGGGACCGCATGAGATCAAATGAATCAGACATATTGTTTATTAAACTACTCACAAAATCAGCAGTAATATGTTGGCAGTTTCAAGAAATTTACTTTGCAAACACCCAATGCCTTTCGGAGAAACGATTAGATCAAATCGAATGAGAATTATCATCTTGACTGTTCTGTCTCGGCAGGCTTTTATGTGGTGGACAGGACTGCAGTATGTGTG